>CAUYTI010068835.1:0-38514 GCA_963575145.1 Galago senegalensis | reverse complement strand
TCCTCCCCTTTCCCCACTTGCTCATCCCCCTACCCCCCACACCTCATATTAGCTCATCTACTGCCTTCATATTGGAATTGAGTACATTGGATTCTTGCTTCTCCATTCTCGTGACACCTTCCTAAGAAGAATGTGCTCCATCTTCATCCAGGTTAATATAAAAGATGTAAAGTCTCCATCTTTTTAATGGCTGAATAGTATTCCAGGGTATATATACACTATAGCTTGTTTAAATCCATTCCTGGATTGGTGGCCATTTAGGCTGTTTTCACGTTTTGGTAATTATAAATTGAGCTGCAATAAATAGTCTAGGCAAAAGTCCTTATGATAAAAGGATTTTTTTTCCTTCAGGGCAGATGCCTAGTAATGTAATTATAGGATCAAACGGGAGGTCTAAATTGAGTTCTTTGAGTGTTTTCCACACTTCCTTCCAAAAAGGTTGCATTAGTTTGCAGTCCCACCAGCAGTGTAAAATGTCTCTCCACATCCAGGTCAACATCTGCAGCTTTGAGACTGTGATGTGGGCCATTCTCCCTGGGGTTAGGTGATATCTAGGGTGGTTTTGATTTGCATTTCTCTGATGATTAGGGACAATGAGCATTTTTTCAAATATTTGCTAGCCATTTGTGTGTCTTTGTCAGAGAAGGTTCTGTTCATGTCTCTTGCCCAGAGGTAGATGGGATTGTTTACTCTTTTTCTGTTGATTAATTTGAGTTCTCTGTAGATTCTAGTTATCAACCCTTTGACAGATTGATATCCTGAAAATATCTCTTCCCATTCTGAAGATTGTCCTTTTGCTCTACTTGTTGTGTCCTTAGCTGTACAAAAGGTTTTCAGCTTAATTAAGTCCCATTGGTTAATTTTTGTTGTTGTTGCCAGGTCTGCTGAAGCCTTTGTCATAAAATCTTTCCCCAGTCCAACATCATCAAGAGTTTCCCCACACTTTCTTCTAAGATATTTATTGTTTGGTGTCTTAGATTTAAGTCTCTTAGCTATCTCGAGTCAATTTTTGTAAGGGGTAAAAGATGTAGGCTGAGTTTCAGTCTTTTACACGTGGTTATCCAGTTCTCCCAGAACCATTCGTTGAATAGGGATTCTTGTCCCCACTATATGCTTTTGTTTGGTTTATCAAAGATTAGATGGCAAGTAGAGACTGGTTTCATCTCTTGGTTTCTATTCTCTTCCATGTATCCATATCTCTATTTTTGAGCCAATACCATGCTGTTTTGATCACTGTGGACTTATAATAGAGCCTAAAGGCTGGTTGGGTGATTCCCCCAGTTTTGTTTTTATTACTAAAATAGCCTTAGGGATACAGTTTTTTTTTTTTCTGGTTCCATACAAAACAAACTACTATTTTTTCCACTTCTTCAAAATATAATGTTGGTATTTTAATGGAGATTGCATTGAATCTATAGATTGCTTTGGGTAGAATCGACATTTTGACCATATTGATTCTTCCCAGCCAAGAGCATGGTATGTTCTTCCATTTGTTAGTTAGTATCTTCTGAAATTTCTTTTCTTAAGGTTTCATAATTCTCTTTGAAAAGGTCTTTCACCTCTTTTGTTAAGTATATTCCTAAGTATTTAATTTTCTTTGAAGCTACTGTGAAGGGATTATGTCCTTGATTACTTCTCAACTTGGCTATTATTGGCATATACAAAAGCTATTGATTTGTGGGTAATGATTTTATACCCTGAGGCATTATTGTATTTCCTAATGACTTCCAGGAGTTTTGTGGTTGAGTCTCTGGGGTTCTCTAAGTATAAGATCATATCATCAGCAAAGAGGGAGAGTTTGACTTCCTCTACCCCATTTGGATGCACTTTATATCCTTCTCTTGCCAGACTTAACTGGCTAAAACTTCCAGAACTATGTTGAATAAAGGTGGTGATAATGGACATCCTTGTCTGGTTCCAGTTCTCAGTGGAAAAGCTTTCAGTTTTACACCATTCAGTATAATGTTAGACGGCTTCAATTAGCTTAAGAAATGTGCCACCTATGTCTATTTTTTTTAAGTGTTCTTGTTAGAAATGGAAGCTGAATTTTATCAAATGCTTTTTCTGCATCTATTCAAAGGATCATATGGTCTTTCTTTTTGCTTCTTTTGATATGGTGTATTAAATTTATGGATTTGGGTATGTTTAACCAACCTTGCATCCCTTGGATAAAGCCTACTTGATTGTGATGTATAATTTTTTTAATGAGTAGCTACAATCTATTAGCTAAGATTTTATTGAGTATTTTTACATTGATATACATTAGTGAAACTGGTCTGTAGTTCTCCTTTTTAGTTAGGTCCTTTCCTGGTTTTGGAATCAGAGTCATGTTTGCTTCATAGAATTTGTTGGGGACTTTTCCTTCCTTCTTAATGTTTTGGAATAGGTTCTGCAGTATAGGTACAAGTTCATCTTTGAAGGTGTGATAGAATTCTGATGCAAACCCACCTGGTCTGGGGATTTTCTTTGTTGGAAGTTTTTTATTGTTTCTGCAATCTCAGTGCATGATGTTGGCCTATTCAGGAGATCTATTTCTTCCTAGTTAAGTCTAGGAGGATGGTGTGATTCCAGGTATTGGTCCACTTTCTCCACATTTTCAAATTTCTGGGCATGAAATTTTTGGTAGTAGTCAGAAATAATCTCTTGCATCTCTTTGGTATCAGTTGTTATTTCCCCCTTTTCATTTCTGCTTGAGATTATTAAAGATTTTATTTTTCTGTTTCTGGTTAATTTGGCTAGTGGTTTATCGACTTTATTTATCTTTTCAAAGAACCAACTTTTTATTTCAGTATTTTTCTGAATGATTCTTTTATTTTCAATTTCATTTATTTCTGATTTAATTTTGGTTATTTCTTTTCTTCTGCTAGATTTGGGATCAGATTGCTCTTCCTTTTCCATTTCTTTAACATGATTCATTAGGTTATTGATGTGCTCTCTTTCTGTTTTTCAGATGTAGGCATCTAATGCAATAAATTTTCCTTTTAGGACTGCTTTTGCAGTGTCCTACAGGTTTTGGTAACTTGTGTCTTCATTGCTGTTATGCTCAAGGAAGTTAATAATTTCTTTTTTTATCTCTTCCTTAACCCAATTGTCATTCAGCATAAGGGTGTTTAATTTCCATACCTTTGTGTGGGAATGACAATTTTTGTTGGAGTTGAGTTCTATCTTTATTGCCATGTGGTCTGAGAAGATACAAGGTACATTTTCAATTCTTTTGGTTTTGTTGAGGTTTGATTTGTGTCCTAGGATATAATCTATTTTGGAGAAGTTCCATGGGCTGATGTAAAGAACATATATTCTTTAGCTTTGGGCTGGAGTATTCTATATATGTCTATCAAGCACACTTTTTCTAGGGCAGTGGTTCTCAATCTTCCCAATGCCATGATGGACTTTCATTGTTACAAAGGGGTCACAACCCACAGGTTGAGAACCACTGTTCTAGGGTCACATTTAAGTCCCTTGTATCTTTGTTTAAGTTTCTGTTTAGAGGATCTGTCTAGCTCTGTAAGAGGTGTATTAAAGTCCCCTGCTATTATAGTATGATGGGGTATCATATTGCTCAGACTATTTCAGGTCTGTTTCAAGAATCTGGGAGCATTTAAGTTGGGTGCAAAAATGTCTTCTTGTATTGTTCCCTTGACCAATACGAAGGGTACATCTTTGTCTTTTTTGACTTTAGTTGCTTTAAATCCACTTATATCTGAAAATAAGATTGCAACCCCTCTTTTCTTCTGATTTCCATTTGCCTAAAAAATTGTCTTCCATCCCTTAATGCTGAGTTTTACTTTGTCCTTTGAGGCTAGGTGTCCTTCCTGCACACACATAGGCATCAGCCAACCAATTCCTCTTCAATGGGGAATTCAAGTCATTAACATTTATTGAGATAATTGATAAGGGTGGAATTCTATTCATCTTATTTTGTGAAAGTCTATTGTTTCATTTTATCTTTTGCATCATTGTGGAAGCTGGGTTTTGTCCATTTAGTTTCTGGGTGTTTACTTTGCTAGTGGTCCATTGAGATGGTCAGTGTGTAAAATAGATCTAAGTATTTCCTATAGAGCTGGTCTTGTTGTGGCAGACTTCCTTAGTGTTTGAATATTAGTAAAAGATTTGATTTCTCCATCAATTTTAAAGCTTAGCTTAGCAGGAAATAGAATTCTGAGCTGAACATTGTTTTGTTTAATTAGAGTAAAGGTATATGAGCATTGTCTTCTGGCTTGAAAAGTTTCATTTACGAAATCTTCAGTCACCCTGATAGTTTTTCCTCTGTAGGTCAATTGGCGCTTACTCCTTGTAGTTTGCAGAATCTTCTCTTTCATCTTGACTTTGGACAAATTCATGATAATATGTCTTTGAGAAACTCTATTTGAGTTGAGACAACCTGAGGTCTGATATCCTTCTTAAAGGAGTGTGTCAGAATCTTTGGTGATATTTGAGATTTTCATTTATCATATCCTCTAGTAGGGATTCCATTCCTTTGGGGCCTTCTTCTTACCCTTCTGGGATAACTCATATGTTTGAACACTTCATGAACGCCCATAATTCCGTCAGTGAATGTTCTGCTTTCTCTCTCTTTTATTCTATCTCTTTAACTGACTGAGTTAGTTCAAGAACTTTATCCTCTACCTCTAATATTCTTTATTCTGCATGGTCTAATCTGTTATTGATGTTTTCTACTAAGTTCGCTGATTGACTGCTTCAATTCCTTAAGCTCTGCTATATTTTTTCTATATTCTTCATATCATTCATCTTTTATTTGATTCTGTTTTTGGATTTCCCTTTGGTTATTTTCCACTTTCTCAGCAATTTCCTTCATTGTTTTTACCATTGATATTTTAAATTCACCTTCTGTCATTTCTAACATTTCTTTATAGGTAGAATCCTCTGCAGTAGCTATCTCATGATCCCTTATGGGTTTGCACTGGTCTGGATTTTGATGTTGCCAGAATTTTTCTTTCTTCCTCATGAGTATTTTCTTTTTGTTTGTTTGCTTGTCCTACTTTTTCTTTTCACCACCTCTTGCTCTTTAAGTTATGGTGCCTCTGACCTAAGGTGTTGAAGTGTCCTCTTGGTAAAAGACTAAAAAGACAAACAAGAAGAGTAAAGAGCAAGAAGCGACAAAAGATAAAAAAGAGAGAGAGAGAAAAGAGAAAGGAAAGGGGGTGAGTAAGAGGGAAGATTCACAATAAGAAAGGAGGAACAGGGCAGCACCTATGGCTAAAAGGAGTAGGGCGCTTACCCCATATGCCAGAGGTGGCAGGTTCAAATCCAGCCCAGGCCAAAAAAAAAAAAAAAAAGAAAGAAAGAAAAGAAAAGAGGAACAGAAAGAGAGAGATAGAAGTAATAATGGTGTACAGTAGGGTCTCTTGACCACACTCATAAATCCCAACCTCTGGGGGGGCTGGGTTGGGTGAGTCCCTTGATATCTGTAGCTCTTTGCCAGCCGGAGCAGACACATGACCCCACCTCCACCAAAAAGAGAAGAAAAACAAAAATAGTGTAAATCAAACCAAACCAACCAAACAAAAAACCTTAAGGGATAAAATTTGGGGAAAAACAAATAACAGGGGCAGAAAAGCTAGCAAAAAAGAAGGCAATAACAAAAAATTGTATTTACATGATAAAAATGAATAAAAAAGAAAAAGAAAAATCCAAGGGAAAAATGTTGAAGAAAATAAATTTTTTTAAAAGAAAAAACACACACACATATATATATCTTGCTGAATATTGTCTGAGAAACAGGTGATCTTCTGGGGTATGAGATGCTAATCACAGTACAGCTATATAAAATGGAGACTGGAAACCTCTGCTGACTTCTATGCCCTCAAACCCTGCAGGATGGAGCCTGAATTTCTCCTCAGACTCCATAGACACTCCTTGACCTTTCCAAACCGTGTCCCTTGGCTAAGCAGTGGCTTTCTTTCCCAAGAAATTATGTGTCACTTGGATTTCTCCAGAAGTGGCTGCCCACTTATCAGGTGTGACAGAATTGGCTTTGTACTAGGACCCTGATGGCCAAGCCTCTAAGACAGCTCTCCCACAATGGCTGTACCCGGCTTGCAGCTGAATAATGAAAGCTTCGTTCCAACCGGAGGGCTCAGTCCTGATGGCCCCAGCCCCTGAGGGCTGTTCAAAATCACGTGTTCACTCGCCCAAGGTCTCCCAAGGTAACTCAACCAAGCACCAAAGTCCAAAAGAAAAAAGGCCTTCCCTGTCTGCAAACTGGCACCACTGCTATGGCTGCTGCCACTGCAGCCACCACAGCTGGCCAGCTTCTAACTGACTGCAAACACTTACCATCCTCCTCTTGGGGTGCTAAAGTCTCCTGCTGTCTCCCTATTTCCCTGAAGGGATGTTTCTATGTAGAACCCATAAGCCAGAGGTGCCTGGAATCTTCTCTCCCCAATCTCACTGCACCAGCTACAAAGAAGCTGTCTCTAGTCTGCCATCTTGCTCTGCACCCTCACCCCCGCCTCTATTTTTATTCTTTTATTCACTTAATAAATACTTGTTAAACACTCATTATGTGCTAGGCATTGTTTTAGATGCTGGAGGTCATAAAAACTGCAAATGGTAGGAAATAATAAATGCCATAGAGATGAAATGAACTAGAGGACTTCACAAATCTCTCATGAGCAGTTTTGGTTTCAACTATTAACTCAATTAAAAACTCATTTTAGGGGCCGAGTGTGGTGGCTCACGCCTGTAATCTCAGCACTTGGGAAGCCGAAGCTGGTGGATGGCCTGAGCTCACAGGTTCAAGACCAGCCTGAACCAGAGTGAGACCTCATCTCTAAAAGACAATAGCTGGCATTGTGGCAGGTGCCTGTAGTCCCAACTACTTGGGAGGCAGAGGAAAGTAAATCACTTGAACCCAAGAGTTTGAGATTGCTGTGAACTAAGAAGCCATCACACCCTACCAAGGGTGACCAAGAGAGACTCTATCTCAATAAAAAATAAATAAATACTAATTTCAGGATATCAAGATATTTAGCCAATGTCCTCCCCTATCACAAAAGTGAAGATGGGCTCTTCTCTCTGTAGATTTATAAAGGCAAGTGAGGGCAATTTGCCTTTCTCCCCTCTCCTCTCCCTTTCCAACCTTAATCCTCAGATGTGAAGTGTAGAATTGGCTGCAGTAAAAATAGCTAAGAAAAGAAAAAAAGTGCTTCCCTAGGTTTTCAAGCCGCCTTGCATTCTTAGGGAAAACCTCTCTGTCTCCCTTGGGAATATGTGTTGACACCCTACAATCTGAAGGGAAGTCTGGCAGGACCAAGGCCATCTTCATCAGATACTTTTTAACAAGTCAAGACCCAGAGCCTCAATAGGGTGTGTGTGTGTGTGTGTGTGTGTGTGTGTGTGTGTTTTCCTTGGTCTCAAGGAAGCCACCTTCCTTTCGGTTCTCTGGAGCTAAAAAGGTTGTCTTAATAAGAATTTTTTACAAGCATGCAGCATGACAGGAATGTGTGTAAAATATACAAGTGTACAGAAAACACTCCCTCGACATGTGTTGGGTTTTGTGTTTTAACTCAGTTAAGTCAGTGAGGCACGTTGCAGGGTGTGCTGGGCACCTGTTCAGTATTACTGTTTTCTTTAGGGGAGGACATTTTTATCACTTAAAATAATAAAAGCAGTCGAAGAGACTCCCATTGTTACTCTAGCATTAATACTCCCTACACCAGATGTGTTAATTCTCCTTTTCCTCTTGTTAACACCTCAGCCTGCCAATGACAGGACTCAGTTAGAAAACCTACTTGGTACCTTGTGTGTGCCTGTGACTTCATTTGGATTCTTAGCCCTTTTACTTTTATCTTTTTAAGAGATTTTATATTTTTCCCACTTTCTGTTATTACCCTTTTTCTGGAGACCTTCAACCTCTTAAGATCATCTCTACATCATAGCACATTCTCACATACACCATCTGCATACATCTACATTTACCTACCTACACACCTGTGTCTAGACACTTACCCACCCTTGTGGCAGGGCTGCAGTATCAGCATTCTGTGTATTTGTGTGGACTTCTCTTGCTATACAGCCAACCAGACGTCCTTGATTGTTTTCAAAATGGACTCTTATCTTTTTTCTCATTTTCCTTTCCTACTTTGCCTCATTTAAATATTTTTTTCTTCTCTACATTTTTACTAGTGTCAAGGTCGGCCTGCAAGGCCAGCAATACAACTACACTATCCTACCATGGAGCTGTCTGAACCTTCCAGCCAGGCCTGTGTCATGATTTATTTGGCAGGGATCTTGATCAGCTCTTCCTTCCTCAGGATATTGTGCTGGTCCACTACGTGGATGGCATTATGCTGATTGGACTTAGTGAGCAAGAAGTAGCAAAGACTCCAGGCTTATCCTGTCAAAGGTGGAAAATAGAGCCTAAAATCCAGGGTGCTTCCACCTCACTGAAATTTCTAGGGGTCTAGTGGTATGTGATATGTTGATATATTCCTTCTATGGTGACAGTTAAGTTATTTGTATCCATCCTCTCCTATAACCAAAAAAAAAAAGACAAGACACCTACTGGCCTCTTTGGATTTTAGAGGCAACCTATTCCCATTAGGGTGTGTTACTCCAGCCCATTTGCTGAATAACCCAAGGAGTTTTGAGTGGGGCCCAGAACGGGAGAAGGCTCCGCATCAGGCACAGGCTGCTGTGCAAGCTGCTCTGCCCTTTGGGCCGTGGGACAAGCGGACCCAGATTCGCTGTATCAGTAGCAGGTAGGGATGCTGTTAGGAGGCTTTGGCAGGCCCCTTCAGTGAATCCCAGGGCAGGCCTTAGAGTTTTAGAGCAAGGTCCTACCATCGTTTTCAAGATAACTACTCTCCTTTTGAAATATGGCCCTTGGTCTGCTACTGGACTTCAGCAGAAACTGAATGTTTGACAATGGGCCACCAATTTATAATGTGACCAGAGCTGCCAATCATGAACTGAGTGTGATCTGACCCATCAAACCTAGAGCATAAGCTTTAGGCTTCCATTCCATCAACAAATAGAAGTAGTATTCATGTGATCATGTCCAAGCAGCCTCAGCTCTGAAGGCACAAGTAAGTTAAACAAAGAAATAACTGGTCCGAATGCTCAGTGTCCCCAGTTCTGCTATATTGCCTTTTTCTCTCCCACCCTGCACTTATAGGGAGTTCCCTGCAATCAGTTGACAGAGGAAGAGAAGACTCAGGCCTAATTTACAGGTGGGTCTCCACAATATGCAACCACCACCCAAAGGAAGCCCGTTGTGTCACTCCAGTCCCTCTCTGGGACATCCCTGAAATACAGCAGTGAAGGGACTTCTTCCCATTGGGTAGGACTTTTGGCAATATACCTTTTTGTTCACTTTCTGTGGAAAGAGAAATGGCTAAACAAGTGATTATACCAATTTGTGGGATGTAGCCAATGACTTGTCTGGATGGTCAGGGATGTAGAAGGAACGTGATGAAAAAAATGATAAGAAAGAAATTTGGGAAAGATGCCTGTGGGTAGACGTCCCTGGAAGGGAAAAAATGTGCAGCTATTTCTGAACCATGTGAATGCACCAAAGGGTGACCTCAGTAGAGAAGAATCTTAATAATTAAGTGAATACAGAGACTTGTTCTGTGGATACCAGCCAGCCTCTTTTCCCATCCACCCCTGTCATTGCCCAATGAGGTCATGAACAAAGTCGCCATGTGACAGGAAAGGAGAGGATGCATGGGCTTGGCAACAGTCTCCCACTCTCAAAGGCCAGCCCAGCTGCAGCCACACTGAATGTCCAATCTGCCTGCAGCAGAGACTGACATTGACCCCACAATATGGTGCCATTTCCTGGGGTAATCAGCCAGCTACCTGTGGGCAGGTTGATTACATTAGCGTGTTTGCATCATGGAAGTGATAGCATTTTGTCTTTACTAGAATAGACACTTCAGATATTGATTTGCCTTCCTTGAACACAATGCTTCTTCCAAAACTCCTGTCCATGGACTTACTGAATAGCTTATCTACTGTCAGTATTCCATACGGCATTGCTTTTGATCAACTTACTTCACAGCAAAAGAAGGGTGGCAATGAATCCATGCCCATGGAATTCACTGGTCTTACTATGTCCCCACTGTCCTGAAGTAGCTGGCTTGACAGAACAGTGAAATGACCTTTTGAAGACTTGGCTAAAGTGCCATCTAAGGGACAGTACCTTGCAGGATTACAGCAAGGTTTGCCAGAAGAATGTATATGCTGCAAATCAATATTCATTATATGGTGCTGTTTCTCCACTAACCAGAATTCCCAGGTCAGGAATTAAAGGGTGGAAATGGGAGTGGCATCTCTCCCTGTGACCCCTCATGACACACGAGCAAAATATCTGCTTCCTGTTCCCATGACTTTATGCTCTGCTGGCCTAAAGGCATTAGTTCCAGAGGAATGCTTCCACCAGGAGACATAATGATTCCACTGAACTGGAAGTGAAGACTTCCATCCGGACACTTTGGGCTCCTTATGCCTCTGAGTCAACAGAAAATGAAGGAAGTTGCAAGTGATGGCTGGAATGATTGATCTGGACTCCCGAGGGGAAATTGGACTACTTCTCCACGATGACAGTAAGAGTGGTATGTCTGGGATACAAGAGATCTCTAGGGAGTCTCCTTGTATTACTATGTCCCGTGGTTAAGGTCAATGAAAAACTACAACTGCTCAGTCCAGTCAGGATTGCCAGTAGCCTGGACCCTTCAAGGATGAAGTTTTGGGTCCCCTCACTGGTGAAGAATCATAACCTGAGGCACATGCTGAAGGCAGAGGGAGAGCTCTTATGATCTAGACGTGTGCCAATAATGAATAATGACACAGTTCATGATCTAGGGGGATATGTGGGTGAGAATGAGCGATTACACTGCTGCCTGGAAATGTCACGTAGAATGCTACAGGGTCTTGGAGAAAGGAGTGATCAGCCTTCCTTAGTGAGAGGAGAGTGGTGTAGGTGGGGGAAATTGACAAGAAAAAAACCAAGAGTAAATAATGAATTAAAAGTGGACATAGTGACAACACCTTGGCATTCATAACCTTATCTAGGGAAGGCAAAACATATCAGACTGCTGTTCCCACGAGCCAAGTTCTGCCATAGGACTTGGAGTTGAAGTACTTGAATAAGAAGTCACCTGAAATTCTTCTACATGATATTTTCACCCTCTCTTTCCTTCCTAGTTCAAATTTTATTCCTATATGTTTTCTTTTCTTTTTTTTTTTTTGGCCGGGGCCAGGCTTGAACCTGGCACCTCCAGCATGTGGGGCTGGCACCCTTCTCCTTTGAGCCACAGGTGCCATCCTCCTATATGTTTTGTTAATACAATATGATTTACTTTTAATACTAACCAAATGAACCTTGCTATTGATTAGCTGTACATTTTAATACTGATTTTCCGCAGTACAATAAAAATCTCTCTATCCAATCAGTATGCTAGCTCTCAGGCACTCAGTTAAGCCATAAGTACCTCAAAGTCAAGATGCCCCAAACTGAATTTGTTATTGCCCAAAATTCGTTCTTCTGTTTCCCACCACAGTTAGCAACACTACTAGCTGCACGTCAGCCACTCAGTCACTCCAGCTGTGAACCTGGGATTGCCCTTAACTCTTTGATTCCCTGAGGTTTCCTCACAAGTTTCATCCCAGGCACTCTCTGGAATCTCATCAGTCATCAAGTCCTGTTGAATCCAACCTCCTAAATACCTCTCAAATTTACCCCACCCTTGCATCCCCACTTCCTGAGTTCAGAATTTAGGATCATCTTCTTGGGCCTTTGCCATAGCTTCGTCTCTGCCAACTCTGCCTCCATTTGTGCTTTCCTGTGCTCCGTCAGCCATGCTACCATCAGAGGCATCTTTGAGAAATGCAGATCTCATGATACTAGTTCCTTGCATAACCCCTAGTCAGGAGGTCACTGCTTCAGAGTAAACCGCAAGCTTCTCGGTGTGGTATTTCAGGGTCTTCAGCATAGATCTACCTTTGTGATCTCATCTCTCTACTCCCACATCCTCAGCATCCACCTTTCTGCCCTAGGATGACTTGTAATTCCCCTGCTTCCTGAACAATGGTTCAAGCTACCACATCCCCCTCCACATTCTCATACCACTCCCAAAATGTTATTTCTAGCCTCATCTGCTTCTAGAGCAGCAAAGCATTGTTTAAGGTATGTCTCACTTACTCTGTGCCCCCCCCGGATCCTGTCGTGTGGAATGGGTCACTCCTGCCTTTGTGTCCTCAGTTTTGTCCTGAACATCCTTGTATCATAGTTCAGAGTGCACTCCGTTGTACTTATTTGTGTCTCTGCCTCTTTTCCCCCAACCCTGCATCACTAGGCCAGCCTCTTCACAGACACGAAGCATCTCTTCTTTCTCTAGTATTTACATTACACCACATAGTGCCTGGCTCATAGGAGGGATTCCATAATAAATGTGAATAATTTCTGAATAATTTGAATAGAATAAATTCAGCCAAAATTTAAAACTGTATCAAGCAAGACCTAAATTTGTTGTTTTGGATAAATGAAAATTTTCTGTGCTTCTTTTCTATTATAAAGTCTTTTTAGAATCAGCACCTGAATGATTCTGTGGAATGATTCTGTACAAGCCAGTGTAGTTACATTTAAAATGTCCAGAAGCCAGACATTTGGCAGAAATTAAAAGCCACTGCCCAATGAATAACAAAATGTCACAAAATTCTTGCCCTAACACATATACCGAGAAAAACTCATCTCTTAGAACTTTCTGTTCCAAACCTGCAACAGATTACAGATAGAAAATTAAAATGAGAGAGAGGAATTGCTACAGGCAAAGCTCTAAGTTACAGCAAGAAATGACAGCTGGTAGCCAGAGAGAAGATATAAAGTGAAGAAAAGCTGATCTAAGGCTTCGAAAAAGGAATATTATCCAGGGCTCCACCTTAACTAGTCTGTGATCACTATTCTGTAATACGTATCTAGCATATGTATATAGTTATTATTTGCATAGATGTCCATTGATGACATTGTGACTATACTTTTTCAATT
Organism: Galago senegalensis; assembly: GCA_963575145.1. Classification (NCBI taxonomy): domain Eukaryota; kingdom Metazoa; phylum Chordata; class Mammalia; order Primates; family Galagidae; genus Galago; species Galago senegalensis. The sequence goes on along the minus strand of CAUYTI010068835.1, from coordinate 25,502 downwards.
AAAATTATGCTCAATATACTCTGAATAAAAAGAACAGGAATTGGTATAAAAAATGAGTTTTTAAGACTGTTAATTTTTTAAAAACTGTTGAGGCTGGGCACAGTGGCTTACACCTATAATTCTAGCACTCTGGAAGTTTGAGGTGGTTGGATTGCTTGAACTTAGGAGTTTGAGACCTGCTGGGATAAGAGCAAGACCACATCTCTACCAAAAATAGAAAAATCAGCCGGGCATTGTGGCAGGCACCTATAGTCCCAGCTACTCAGGACGCGGAGGCAAGCAAATCACTTGAGGCCAAGAGTTTGATGTTGCTGTGAGCTATGACACCATGGCACTTTACCAAGGGTGACAAAGTAAGACTCTGTCTCAAAAAAATAAAATAAAATAAAATAAAGGGACCTATGGCTCAAGGAGTAGGGCACCAGCCCCATATACCGGAGGTGGTGGGTTCAAACCCAGCCCCCGGCCCCAGCAAAAAATTGGAAAAAAAAACCCTTAAAAAATAAAATAAGATAAAGTAAAGACTGCTAAAGTCTTTTTATTGAAGCTACCCAGAATTATACATCCTTAAGTATTCAATATGAATAAATATAAATAAAGTTACCACTTATTCAATATCCAAAGACTAGAGCTGAAAGATAGTATAATGCCCATTTTACAGATGGGAAAACCAAGGCTCAGAAAAGCTAAGTGAATCACCAAAGATCCCATAGCTATTAAGCAGCTGAATAGAGATTTGATGAGACATTTTATATTTTTGTCATCGTTAGAACTTGAATGACTGCAAGTTCACAAGATTATTATTCATTAATAAATTGATCTGTAAAAGTTCAACTCCAGTGCTTCCTTGAATTCATAAATTTGTGCTACACTTGAGTTTCCATCCAAGTGGAAAAAAAAATGCTTCAAACAAGTTTTTCACCAAGATAACTTCAGCAAAAGCAGAAATCATCCAGGATGAAATGTTTATTTGCAGTAGGGGCATAAATATACACTGGAGTTAATTATTATGAAAGGATATTGCTGTTTCTCACAGGCAGTCAAGAGTTGAGCAGATTTCCTAGTTAGGATCTAAAAAGTCAATTGTCTATAGACAACAATAGTTCTTTTAAATGAAGACATAACAAAATACCATAGCAAGAAACTTACAAGCCCGAACACCTGCTAGAACAGGTATCTTAAGGAAAAAGGAATTGGAAGGGAAATTTCCAAACAAAAAAACTGACATACAACTGTTACTGTAATAGTTAAAACATTAGAAATGCCCCCCACAAGTTATTTATTTAAGGGCTTTGTTCATGAAAGTCATTACATTATTCCAATAAAGATGAAAGAGGTTATTTTCTCTAAATTATTTAGGTGTAAGAGTTAGCCTTCAGACAGGTGTTCTATTTATGCAGATGGCAAAATGAATTATTCAGAAATAGAGACAGGTAAAACAGATGGAAAAGCAGAGTAAACCAAGAAAGCCGCGAGCAGCTGCTTACCAGGCCCCCATCAGAGCACCCAGGTCTACAGCATGGCCCACGTTACCTCGTAAGGAGAGTTCCAGATACACACACGGCTGCCCACTGCTCAGAAACATCTCTGGGATGTCACGCCCACTTCAACAATATTGCATTGAAAGTACATCATCAGAGATCCTCGTGGAAACTCAGTTTTGAATGCCTTCACCTCCATGGTAAAACACGCCTAATGGTGCTTTGCCTACCAGATCTGAGAGTGAATTGCCTTTCCAAATCACTTATGACTCTTCAACAAGGGATTCTTATCTGGGCAATATCCAAACGGAATGTGTCTGACAAATTTGTCACCCCCCAAAATGTTTTACTCTTACCACATGGCCAAGCATCGTGAGACAACTGTCACGTCTCTAGAGGAACTCCTGTTCTAGCAGGGAAGACACGCTATGTTAGCTAATACACACTGGCTTCTCAAAGGCGGCCTTGGCCCCACTTCACCTGACTGTTGTTTATTTAATAGTCTTCCTTTAAATAAACTTGCTATAATAACCTAATGTGTCTATGCCAAAAATATTATTTTATATCATTTATACCCATGGAAAATCAGTAACACTTGCCAATAATGACACTAATTCATAAAAATTAAATCTATCCCCACTGAAGCAAACTCCCTCAAATCCCCTTGCCCATCCACCAGGGGAATGATAGTATAGAAGGGACTTATTGATCAGGCTAAAGAAGCTGGCTGTCTCTTCAAGGATTCATTGTTTCATTTAAAGAATATGTACCAAGTGCCTATCAGGTCCCATTCTGCGATGGAGGTATCTATTTAGGGACCTTAAATGGCGTGAAGACAGAGATAGTTTTGCATGTAGAAAGTTTTGCTTCAAAGACAGCTGGGGTTAGATGTCTACTGCAAGTCTGGATAAGAAGGATCCCAATAATGACAGTAATTGCTACCTTCGATGGAGATCATCGCTTCAGTGTACGAGGGGGGTGTGATGTCATTTGGACTACTGGTTGTGGGGAATGAGGGGGAGGAGACTGTCATGAGGATCACCAGGTTTCTGGTGTAGGTGAGTGAGTGCAGCTCGGTGTCATATTCCTGATTCATCTGGTACCTGGAATGTTTAATGGATCATTACAGGTTATTATCTCCACCTTCGAGATTTACTGATGAGATACTATGGTATTAAGTTCTCTATGCCCCACAGAAAGGGCAAGTTTGCCAAAATAACCGTATGGATTTTGGTAGGTTGAGGCAGGGAGATAAATGGAATCATTGCCTTAAGACATGAAGTAGACCCCAAGCTGCATTCTGTCTTTCTGAAAATAGAAATTATTCAATGACTTTGTCCAGAGACGATCTAAGATGACGGCTGGCTCGAAATTAATCTCCCTTGGCTGGCTAGAGGAAAAGAAAACTCCCAAACTCGGAAGAATTCGTGAGGTCCTTGACGTGCTCATTCTCCTTGTAAAGAAAAAATAAGAATTGCTGCAAAGGCTGGCCAAATCACACCACTGCAAACTACGGCCGTTCTTCAGGTGTGGCCTTCCTTCTGCTGACCCAGTCAACAATACATACTCCTGGTAAAGCAAGAAAAGTGACAAAGACCCCTGAAAAAAGATGTCAGCCCACACAGGACAGCCGTGTTGACTGTCACCAGAAAGACGATCCTGTCACAGTTGCCCTTTGCTGGGAGATCCAGCAGGTTATTACCTTGCCGTTCTTTAGAGTAAAGCAAACAGGTCAAATAAATAGTCACTTCCAGCTTATGGGACACTCTCTGGATACTCTTAAAGCAAGTACTTTCATCGTTAGGAAAACTTCTTTTAATCTTTTAGGTAGGACACGTTGAAATTGAAGATTTACGGACACAATTCATAGAGTGGAGTGGAGAGTCAGAAACCAGAACAACGCTAAGATTGTTCAAATATTTAGGATCTTGGTATTTTTGAAATACATTTTCTGTAGAGATGAGATCCAGAGGGAACAAATGACAGGCACAACTAAAAGTGGCGCAGGGCGAGGGGAAGACCCAGACATGCTGATTTGCAATCCATTTCACACTAACAAAAAGCAGTTTTCCTGAATGTCTCCCAGGCAAGCATCCAGCTTAAAGCAATTAAATTCAAACACACATCCACTCTTTAGGAAGACCAGCACCGATACCCGCAGCCCCAGGCAGTCATCTTTCACATGTGGCTCCAATAGTGTTGCTGGGAAAACAGCTCAAAGTGCCAAAGACATTTAGGCAGGATCCAAAGCATCACCTTTCTACAGAAAGCACAATGCATCACATTTTTAAAATGTTTCTATTAATTTCTACGGGGAATTCTTAGAATTCCATTGTAACAAAATGGACACTTCTCCGTTAATGAGGGAATAACTTTCAAGCAAATCTTTGAACCTGGGAAATCACTCTGGTTCTGTGAAAGAGCTAGTGTGCATACGTTTACAAAAAAATGAACCTAACATTGAAACACTTCACAGAATCTCACTTCAGAAAAGGGGGCTCAAAATGGCTAATCAGACATTTTTTTCCTCCCAGAATCCCCTTTTAAAGAAAGCTAAACCAGATCCCACCAACTTTTTATTGCTAACATAATTCAGAAGCTTTCCTTCGGCAGAAGACTTAGAAGTCTATCTTTATAGTGTCTGGGGATGAGGGGCAGAGGTTGAAAAATGAGATTTTATTTAGATAGCTCTGTGAGCAGGAAAAGAAACCCACTAAAGTACCCCCAGCTGAATAATTTTTAGTCCTTGACAAACATAAATGATAAATATAACATAACCACAGCAGACTTAATGTCACAGTCCTTAGTTAGACAACAACAAAACCTGAAGTCAATTTCATTTTGTTTCCTGAAAGTATGAGAGTTTACTGTGCCAAGCCTAGTGCTTAGGAAATGATAGAAAAGTGAACACGATCCCCACCTCCTAATGACTTGATAATAGTGTAATGCAAATGACAGACACAAAAATAAAAAACAGAAAGAAGGACTGCACTGGCACTGTGTCGGAGCGTCCTGTCTTGATCTGGAGACTAGAAGTCCCAGAAACCCTCTCTGCGGGCACTAACTCATTCCTTCAACTGTTCGACCCATTCATTCAGCAAATATTTATCAGGGATCAACTGCATGAACAAACCAAAGTCCCTGGCCTAATAAGGCTTCTTTCTTATGAAAGAAGACAGATAATAAGGAATAAATAAATAAATGTGTGTTCTTTGTCATTTGTTAACAACACTATGGGGAAAAGCCAGTAAGGTCAACAGGGCAGAGCATGCTGGATCCTAAGGTCAGGCTGAGCCAAAAAGGGAAGATACTGAGGGAGGGAGCCACATGAGTACCTAGGAAAGGAATATTCCAGACAGCAGGTGCGAAGAAAGGCTCAGGAAGGCCTCCGTGACCGGAGCGGAGCGAGCAAAGGGCACAGAGGTGAAGATGAGGTTAGAAAAGTAATTCAGAGGGGAGGGGCGGTTTGATGGAGGGAGGGTAAACGGTGGGACCACACTATGGAGCATATTGCAAGGTACAAGTCAAATCTATTAAGTATAGAACATACATGTCTTAACATAATAAGTAAATGAGGTAAAAGCTATATTAATTAGTTTGACGTAAGCATTTCAAATTACATAAAAAATCAACACATTGTACCGCACAAATGCATAAATGTATTCATGATCTATGTGTGTATGACTTAATAAAAAAAAACAAAAAGTAATTCAGAGGTTCAGTGCCTATGCTCAGTGGTTAGGGTGCTGCCCACATACACCAGGGCTGGCAGGTTCAAACCCGCCCAGGCCAGCTAAACAGCAATGACAACTGCAACAAAAAATAGCCTGGTGTTGTGGCGGGTACCTGTAGTCCCAGCTACTCGGGAGGCTGAGGCAACAGAATCACTTAAGCCCAAGAATTGGAGGTTGCGGTGAGCTATGACACCACAGCACTCTACCCAGGGTGACAGCTGGAGACTCTGTCTCAAAAAAAAAAAAAAAAGAAAGAAAAGCAATTTGGAAATAGATGCAGTTAGAACTAGCGAGAATCACTACCTTGACTATTAGGTCGTGCATTGATATGAACCTCCATTATGTCTAACTGGCAAACAGTAGATGGGTGAAACCACAAAGGATTTTCCTAGAGGGCTTCAGAGGAAAAATATATTAAAGTTAATATTTTAGTCCCTGACCATCCTATTGTGCCATGTAGAAGAGCTGACTAAAGGTTAACAATTAATAAATATCAAAAGAAAAAATGCATAGCATGTGATGCTAACCTTCAAAAAACTCACAGTTCAATAGGCTTCTCTCACCCTGACAACAGCGTAATAAATTGTCTTCTCACCTTCATCCTTCATTGAGGGAAGTGACGTAACTAGCACGCCCCCAATGAAGGTACACAGTACACAAGACAGAATGTAATACCAAATCTTTTATAGTTAAGTCTTGTGCATTTTCATTCTAAAATGGGCCTACATAAAAATGTCACCTTTTCTCCTGGCCCTACCTTTGTAGAAATTGATTTAAACCAACTCATTTTGGGGAAAAAAGTCATAAAAGAGAACTATTTTATAACTGTGTGATTTTTTAACGGGAAGAGTGAGAAGTAAGGTAGAATGTTTTTAATTGTGTCTGTAAGATCTTAGTTAGACATTATAGAGAAAAAGTCTCTGGATTACATTCAAAAATACCCGTAATTTGTTGCAGAGAAAGTCTATTTTGATTTATAATATAATAAGAAGAAATAAAAATAGGAATTCTCATTGTCTAGTAATTTTTGTTGGTGGGGCAGTTTACTTAGGACAAACACTTTTTCAAAAAGAAAAAACATTTAAAAACTAGCAAAAATCTACTTTCCCAATAGTTTTAAATAAATTGCTAAGATTTTTTTAAATATAAAAAAGTACTCAATAATTGTTTTCTAATATTCTGTGCTCTCCCACAAAGGATGTGGTGGGGTAGTTTCAGAGGGAAAGCAAAACAATAAAATTAATAATGAAGGTATTAGATCTTAATAAGCTGATTCCTTATAATTAATATCATTGGAACACATATATATATATGGTAAAAATTCTTCTATCTGAGCTCCTTCTTGCACTCTGATGGAGCAACAGCGTCTTGGGGAGGAGATAATGAAAAAAAGTGTTTTTAAGTTTATGTGTTCATTCACAACTGTTATGTTACTAGCTCCTTCCTTGAAGAGCAAGTTTCCCCTGAAGTTAGATGTTCCTCTTCCTTATCATGTTTGTAATCTGATAAGCCAAGGAGATCCCGAGTGTCTTGTCCTGGCCCCAGGCTGGATCAGATCAAACTCTCTTTGCTTTACCTTGCCATGTGTTATTTTCACATCTCAGGGTTCTTTGCCACCTGATAAATCAGCACAGGTGAATCCCATTCTTTGGCCATGACTGGCTGAACTCAGGACAGGTGACAATTGTGTGATCTTTTTGACTTCCAGGATTTAGAGGGTACACATTATCTGAGCTATAGCTGCATTTTATTTTTTGATTTGCTTTTAAAGACCTCTAAGCAATAAAACATCCCAGAATATTTTCATTTAGGGCGTCCTTGACCCAGTACGTGTTTAGAGTTCAGGAGGAAAAAATTTAAAAGAATGTTAAGCAGGAGTGGAATCGTAGAAGAAATACTGGCTGGAAAAAAGAAGACCAAAATTCTGGACTTCTCCCTGTAAAACTGGCGATGGTGATAGTGGTGTTGAAGGATGACATGTAAGATCCCTCCAGATCTAAGATGCCAAGAGACGGGAGCTGGGCACAGTGGCTTGGGCCTGTAATCCTAGCACTCTGGGAGGCTGAGGCAGGTGGATCGCTTGAGCTCAGGAGTTCCAGACCAGCCTGAACAAGAGCAAGAGACCCCCATCCCTATTAAAAATAGAAAATTAGCAGGGCATTGTGGTGGGCATCTATAATCCCCCCTTACCTGGGAGGTTGAGACAAGAGGCTCTCTTGAGCCCAAGAGTTTGAGGTTGCTGTGAACTATGATGACTCCAGGGCACTCCACCCAGGGCAACAGAATAAGACCGTGCCCCGCCCCCAGAGATGTGCTGGCTGCTGGTAAACTTCTTGCTTCAACATCCAGATTTGCTGTTCATGTACAGCCTTGTCATTAAACAGTGATGAACTGTTTTACCGCATCTCTGTTCTAGCAATTCAGGAGAACATTTCAGGAAAGTAGCAGTGCCTCTTATCAAGGAAACAATGTGTTAAGTTGCTGCTATCTCCTTAGATGCTTTACTTTCATTCACATTATTATCTCCTAAAATGGGTGTACCCTTCTCCCTAACTTTGCAGGGAGAGAGACATAACTCTTATCTTTTAATGTTCAATTCCTCCAAATGTAAATATAAACATATTTATGTGTCTGTCAACTTTTAAAAATCCATTCTTATTCTCTCGACAATTTAATTTTGATATGTGTTCGGCTGAAAGTGCTCCAGACATGACAACATTTAAAATGATTTCTCTTCTGACATTTCCCACAAATACACAGCCTCAACAAAGATTTAAGTTTGGCAGTGTTCTTTGAATCCACAGTTGTCTTAAACCAGCTTTTAACCCCCGTAGCTTTATAATGTACTAGTTCAATGAAACCAACCTTGCAATACCAGTCAAATGTCAGATTTTTCCTATTATTTTAATTAATTTTGAAGAATAATTTATATTTTCTAGATGGATTTTGTATTAATTTCTCATCTATTGCTTTCTGATTCAAGAATATGGCCTGTATAATTTCTGCTTTCTGCAGTTAGCTGAGATTTCTTTCTAGAATAATAATACATAGTTAATTTTCTGTGCTGTATATGTTTGACAAAGCAGTGTATTCATTGCTTTGGGGTATAAAATTAGACACTAAACACATTAATGGTGTTATTTAAAACTCTAGAGCCTTGCTTGTTTTTGTCTAGTTGCTCTGTTATCTTCTAGGGAGCTATTTCCCACTGTGATAGAAGATTCATCATTTCTTTGTATTTCTAACTTTTTTTTTAATTGTTTGGGGTTCATTGAGGGTATGAAGATTTAGGTTCCACTGATTGCATTCGTTAAATAAAGTCCCTCTTATACTTGTGTCCCTCCCTCAAGAGCTGTGCCATACACGGTGACCCCCGTCCCCTCCCCTCCTCCCCTCTCCCTCATTCCCCTACCCCCATCTTGCATTAGCTCATCTGCTGTCTTCATATTGAAACTGAGTACATTAGATTCTTGCTTCTCCATTCTTGTGATGTTTCACTAAGAAGTATGTGTTCCGCCTCCATCTAGGTTAATACAAAAGATGTAAAGTCTCCACTTTTTAATGGCTGAATAACTCCCTGGTGTACATACACCACAGCTTGTCAATCCATTCCTGGGTTGGTGGGCATTTAGGTTGTTTCCAGGTTTTGGTGATTGTAAATTGAGCTCTGATAAACGGTCTAGTTTAACTTTTCTTCTTTATTTGTGTATTTTAAAGCTATACTGTGAGATCCTCTGACATACTTTCATGACGCTGTCCAGCTGATCCACTAAGTTCTGTGTGTGCATGTGTGATTTCAATTTTGAAAAGTGACTCTGTTTTTGAATGGATTAACACACGCACACAGAAAAAATTCAAAAGCTGAAAAGAGAAATCCAATCTGATATGTTTCCTCCTCCGCCCCTGCCCTTCCAGTTCACCACTGCAGAACTGATTACTGGCACTGACTTCTTGTGCATTCTCACAGAGATGGTTTGTGTATGTGCAGCCTTGGAGTCAAACCTTCTTTAAAAAGCACAATAGTACCGTACTCCACACAGTGTTCTGTGTTTTACATTCTGCTTATTTATTTTGCTTTTGTTTTTATTTAGTAATATGTTTTGTATATCCTTTAATATAAATGCATAGGGAGCCTCTTTTTGTTTTTTCTGTCACTTTTCTTTTAAAAATTCTTTTAAAAGATAATATATTGATTGAAGAATTCAGATATCCACATGATTCCATTTTTTTAAGACATACTGCCACTACTTTGTAGTTTTGCTGTCTGTTTTCCCGGCATCTAGCACCAAACCAGGGAACTGCTATCTTTATTTCCTTGCATTGTTTCAGAGTTTTTCTATACAAAGTATGTATTTCGCCCCTCCTTAGTCATCCCAGAAGATAACATGATATAGTTGTTCATTGAACAGCACTAGTTTGAACTGTGTGGGTCCTCTTGTATACAGTCTCTTCAATAAATATATTGGAAATTTTTGAGGGAAATTAACAATTTGAAAAAACTTGAAGATGAATTGCATAGCCTAGAAAGAGTGAACAAATTAAAAGTTAGACATGTCACATGTGCATAAAATATGTGTATGTACATACTGGTCTAGTTTATCATCTACTACCATAAAACCTACACAAATCTATTATAAAAAGTTAAAATGTATCAAAACTTACACACTCAAACAGCACAGCTGGAGCCATTTGCAGTGAAGAGAAATGTAAACCAAGGTAGAGATGCAGTGTTAAATCATAACTGCACAGCTGTGGTACCTTCTGTACTCCTGGAATAGTTTTGTAGCCACCTCCTGTTATTTTTGTGCTTAAGTGTTGCAAGTATCTGCTTAAAACACTGTGTGACCCTAATCGCCTCCACGTGAGCAGTTCATCTCTCCCGTAAACTGCGCATGACAGGAAAACCATCTCTCTCTGTTCTCACGTATCTTCGTCATGTTTAGGGCAGTATCGTAATCCTTAAGTACACCATGGGATCCACCGGCAGTGCCACTAGGCATGCTGTGAGTGCTCCCAAGAATGGAACTGGAGGCCACCACCCTCAACGAAGTCACGCAGCAATGGAAAACCAAATCCTGCGTGTTGTCATTTGCCACCAGGAACTACACTGTGGGTGTGCATGGTCACACGGATGACATAATAAACACTGGAGACTCAGAAGGAGAAGGGACAGGGATAGGGAGGAGGAATGAAAAATTACCTATTGGACACAATGTACACTGTTTGGGTGACGGGCACACTAACTTAACCATTTACAATTTATACATGCAACAAAAAGCCACTTGTACCCCCCCAAAAAAAAATTTATTGAAAGTTTAAAAAACAACAAAGCAGAAAAAAAATGCTCCCAAGAGGCACAGTCATCATGCAGATGACAAAAGTGCAGATGTCCTGTAGATGAGGTACGGTCACCCACCACTTAGACAAGTGATTCACTTTGTGAAAAGATGTCGTAGCAACAGTATCAGTAAATATAGTATGGGACTCTAAATGTATTTTATCTTTATGATTTTCTTAACATTTTCTTTCCTTTAGCTTGCTTTATTGTAAGAATACATAACATAGCACATGCAACACAAAAATATACGTGTTAATCAACTGCCCCATCTGTTGCTAGGGCTTCTGGTCAACAATAGACTGAAGTAGTTAAGTTTGGGGGGAGTCTAAAGTTGTACAGGAATTTTCAACTACATGGGGAGTTTGGCACCCTTAACCCTCATAATGTTCCAGAATCAACTGTATAGCCTTGCCTGCTTGCCTTTTCATTTAACAGTATATTTGCAGGACACTTTCGTATATCTTACCCATAGTGTTTCTATATCCATTTTTATGATAGAATAGCGCTTCATAATTTGAATGTACCTTATTTATATCAATCTGCTATTAATGGACATTTGGTTTATTTATAACGTTTCACAATTACAAAAATGCTTCAATAAATAGTCTCTTTCAAGTATATCTGTGCAAGTAAATCACTTATGTGCCAGAATATCTGTAGGATACATTTCCAGATATTGAATTGTGCTATATTTTAAGGTATGTTTTCCATTGTGTGGATGTACTAGATTTATTCAAACAGTTTCTTGTTGGTAGATATTTTGCTTGCTTTCAATACAGTATTAATACAAAAAATGCAATTTTTGTCTTTGTATACACACAAGTTAAATTTCGTTTGGTTAGGAAGCTGATTTCCTAGAGGTGTGATTGCTGGGGCCTGGTCCCTTTATAACTTGGCATGTAATGCCTAATTCTCTAACTGCTGTTCAGGCACTTGCTCCAGTCTCACTCTCACCAGGACCATTTGGGAGCCCTACTTTGTCATTCTCTCACCAGATCACCATGTTACCAAAGCATTCAAAGTTTGCCAGTCCTATAGGTGAAAAATGTTATCTAATTGCACTTTTAGCTTGCATTTTTCATGCCATGAAAGGAGTTGGGAATATTTTTAAATATTTAAGAACCATTTATATCCTCTTATGTTATGTATTTATGTCCTATGACATTGCTGGTCTTTTGTTGATTTATGAGAACTCTTCATATATTGAGACTATGTATCTTCTGTGACAAATATTTAATCTCCAAAATTGCACATTGCTTATTTTTTAATGGATGCATGATCCTTTGGAAATCTCTAATAGTACTTGTACTTACTGTAATTTTTTTCTTCTGTTTATTCTATCACTCAAGAGTACGGGCTGATCTTTAAAGATCTTTATACACTGGCTTACTGTGTTTACTTTAAGCCAGCCTCAGTGATCGTGAGGGAAAGATGGGAGGTATTGCCAAAAGCCTATTAGCATTTTATCTGCTGGATGTGGAGGCTCTCCAGCCTCCCTGAAGTGAGAGAACTGAATTCCTGGAGCAATACCCATCCCTCTGGCCCCAGAATGCTCTGACTTGGCCAGCTCAGCTACTGTCTACCTAAAAGAGGTAGGGACTGCCCTGTGGCAACAGTGGGGTTGCCAATTACACGTTCTAATATGGCCTGATCCTTCTTGGTTCCTGTAACCACTGACTCTGAGCCCGGCCTTCCCCAGAACTGTTCCTCCCTGAGCATAAGTAGAGGCATATGTCTTTTTATTGTACTTCGCGGATACTGAGTTTTTTTTAATAAACTGAAAGGTTTTTGGCAACCCTGCATCAGGCAAATCTACCAGCGCCATTTCCCAGCAGCATGAGGGTCTCTGTCACTTTTGGTAATTCTAGCTGTATTCATACTTTCTCATTATTACAATATCTGCTATGGGGAACTAAATTAACGTTCTTTGACATCACACTTGTCATTATTTTGTGATGCCATGACTGAGATGATGTAAGACTTAATCCATAAACGTGTGTGTGTTCTGACACCAACCAGCCTTGCCTCCACCTCACTCCCTCACTTGAACACTTAGGCCTCCCTAAGACACAAAATGATATTTGATATTAGGGCAGTGGCCTCTAAGTGTTCAAGTGAAAGACAAATTTCACATCTCTCACTTTAAATCAAAAGCAAAGAATAATTAAGTTTTATGAGGAAGGCCTGTCAAAAGCTGAGACAGGCCTAAAGTTAGGCCTCCTGTGCCTTTAGCCAAGTTGTAAATGCAAAGTACGAGTTCTTGAAGGAAATTTATTTTATTTTATTATTGCTTTTTTTTAATTGTTTCAGGTTTATTGAGGGTACAAAGAATTAGGTTACACTGATTGCATTTGTCAGGCAAAGTCCCTCTTATAATTGTATCCAGAACCCAAGAGGTGTGCCAGGCACTGTGACCCCCATCCCTCTCCCTGCTCCCTCATTTCCCTGTCCCCCACCTTGAACCGATTTGAGTTTCTCTCTTATGAGAGTGTGTATTAGATTGTCTTCTGGCTTCATATTAGAATTGAGTACATTGGATTCTTGCCTCTCCATTCTTGGGATGTTTTACTAAGAAGAATGTGTTCCACCTCTATCCAGATTAATACAAAGGATATAAGGTTTTCATCTTCTTTGATGGCTGAATAGTACTCCATGGTGTACATACACCACAGCTTGTTAATCCATTCCTGGGTTGGTGGGCATTTAGGTTGTTTCCACATTTTGGTGATTGTAAATTGAGCCAAGATAAACAGTCTACTGCAAATGTCCTAGTGATCAAAACCACCCTGAGATATCACCTAACTCCAGTGAGAATGGCCCACATCACAAAGTCCCAAAGCTGCAGATGCTGGTGTGGATATGGAAACAAAGGAACACTTTACCCTGCTGGTGGGACTGCAGACTAATACAACCTTTTTAAGGAAGTATGATGAATTCTCAAAGAACTCAAATTAGACCTCCCATTTGATTGATCCTGCAATCCCATTACTAGGCATCTACCCAGAAGAAAAAATCTTGAAGGAAATTTAAAGTGCTATTCTAGTGAACACACGAAGGATAAGAAAGTGAAACAGCCTTATTGCTGTGATAGAGAAAGTTTTAGTGGTCTGGATGGAGGATCAAACCAGCCACAATATCCGCAACATTCCCCTAAATCAGGCGTCCTCAAACTACGGCCTGCGGGCCACATGCGGCCCATCTAGGACATTTATCCAGCCTGCTGGGTGTTTTTACCCCCACTGCCTGTCCTACTTAGCAGCTGACTCATCCCGGGGCCCACAGTCCGGCCCTCCAATGTTTTGAGGGACAGTGAACTAGACCCCTGTTTAAAAAGTTTGAGGACCCCAACCCTAAACCAAAGCCAGGTCAAGACCAAGGCTCTAACTCTCTTCAATTTAATCAAGGCTAAGAGAGGTGAGGATGCTACAAAAGAAAAGTTTGAAGCTAGTACAGGTTGTTTCATGACATTGAAAGAAAAAAGCTAACTCCGTAACATAAAAGTGTGTGGTAGAGCAGCAAGGGCTGATATAAAAGCTGCAGTGAGTTACCCAGAAGACCTATCTAAGTTGGATGATGATGGTGGCTACACTAACTGCCAGATTTTGATATAGATGAAATAACCTCCTGTTGGAAAAAGATGCCATCTAGGACTTCCACAGCTAAGGAGGAGAGGCCAATGCCTGGCTTCACAGCTTCAAAGGACAGGCTGATTCATTTGTTAGGGCCCAATACAAATTATTTAAATCAAAGCCAGTGCTCATGTAGTATTCTAAAAATCCTGAGATCCTTAATAATTATGTTACATCTATTCTGCCTGTGCCCTACAAAGGCAACAACAAAGCCTAGATGACAGCACATCAGTTTGTAGCATGGCTACTGAATGATTTAAGACCACTGTTGAGACCTACTGCTCAGGAAAAAAGAGTCCTTTCAAAATCTTAGGGCTTATTGACAGTGCACCTGGTCACCCAAGAACTCTGGTGAGATGTACAAAAAGATTAATGTTGTTTTCATGCCTGCTAACCCAAGATTCATTCTGTAGCCCATGAGTCAAGGAGCAATTTCAACATTCAAGTCCTCATATCATTAAAGAAATACACTTCATAAGGTTATATCTGGCATGGATAGTGACTCCTCTGATGGATCTGGGCAAAGCAAACTGAAAACCTTCTGGAAAGGATTCCACTATATTATGGATGCCATTAAGAATATTTGTGATTCATGAGAGGATGTCAAAAAATCTACCTTCACAGAATTTGAAGAAGTTGATTCTCCTCCTTGTGGATGACTCTGACACATTCAGGACTTTGGGACAGAACATAACTGAAGATGTGGTGAAAAAAGCAGGAAAACAAGAATTAGAAGTGGAGCCTGAGAACAGGACTGGATTGCTGCAATCTCACAGCGAACGGATGAGGAGTTGCTTCTTATAGATGAGCAAAGAAAGTAGCTTCCAGACACAGAATCTACTCCGCGTGAAGGTGCTGTGAATTTTGTTGAAATTACAACAGAAGATTTAGAAGATTACATAATTTAGTAGATAAAGCAGTGGCCTGGTCTGAGGGACTGATTCCAATTCTGACAGAAACTCTACTGTGGCTAAAATGTTATCAGACAGCATTGCATACCATAGAGGAAGCTTTTGTGAAAGGAAGAGTCAACTGGTGCTGCCAACTTCACTGTTGTCTTATTTTAGGAAACCGTCTCAGCCAATTCACCCTTCAGCAACCACCACTCTATCAGTCAGCAGTGACTGACACCAAGGCAAGTCTCTTCACCCTAAAACGATCATGGCTTGCTGAAGACTCTGATAATTGTAGCATTGTTTAGCAATAAAATATTTTTAATTAAGGTATGTACTTTTTTAGACACATGCTATTGCACATTATTACTGTGCTGAAAACCCCCCAAATTTGCATGACTTGTTTTTTATGATATTGACTTTATTGTATTGGTCTGAAACCAAACTCCCAATATCTCCAAGGTACACCTGTACTCTTGTGTGTGTTACGGGCCATATTCTCTACGTGTTATTTCATCCATGATTCAATCCTGTATAGTCATTTTGTTTGGTTTTGTTTTTTATTTTAATATTTAGGAGTCTTTGAGATTTCTGATCTGTTGCTATCGTTTTCTTGATTCTCAGTACAGTTACTGAGGTTCGCTCTGAAATACTGTTTCTATCATTCTGTGGCATTTTTGGCAGCAAAAGAGGTGTGTATTCAGGACACTGTCTTAATCTAATCTCCCTGAATGACTGAAAACCCAAAAGGCAGGTACTATTCCTGTCTTTCCAGGTACATAGCTTTGCTCATTCTGGGCTTCTTGAGGTCAGGGATGACAAAATAAATAACTTTCAACTTACTTAGCGTGGCATTTGAATCATAAGAGGAATTCAATAAATGTTTATTGCATGATGAAAGGAAGGAAAAAAAGAAAAAAGAAGAAAGGAATTTTAAGAATTATTTCTATTAGGGTAAATTCAACATATTTTTATTGAAAATATTGCTACATGCCAAGCACCTCTAGGCACAAGTTTATAAAGACCCATAAAACGCTTTCCTTGCCCTCCTAAAGCATGTATGCGTGGGCAAGGGGGACAGAAAAGATTAGAAGCACGCTTCCCGGTGTCTAAGGTTAATATCCTAAGGAAAAAAAACCTAATAGAAATATGTTGTAGCTAAGTGTGCAGGCTTTAGAGGAGAGCAGAGAAGGTGATTCCTTGGTAATTGGAGATAAACAGAGGGACTCATTTCTGGGTGACTAAGACTAGAGGTGGAGGAGGGAGAGAACCGAGGTCTAAACCACATGTTTTATTATATGCACAGGAAAGGTTTTGCAGATGTATCACCGACTTTTCCACATATTCACAGTCATAAAAAGGGGCAATAACCGCATATTTTAAAAAGATGACTTAAAAGTAAATTTTCTTGGAAATGCAGATGACAGATAAACTATAGCAGGCAAAAATTGTTTCAAATGTTACAACCAATTAACTTTGGAATTTCGTTAATTTTAAAATCAATTTTGCTTTTGAAAGCACATCCGGCTCATGCCTTTGTGCAGACTACAGACTCATTGAAGTTATGCTAGCAGAGCGGTTCATATTAGCAAGGGAGAGGTTTGCTTCTCTGGGGGATGCCCCACTCTAAAAATCTCAATCGCTCCCTCCTGTCCTCCAGCACGAAAGAGTAAATATTCTAGGGCGAACTGCTCTCACCAGCTTAGCCTGACACAAAGGCTGGTGGCAGGAGCCCTGCAACCAGAGCTGGGGACATGGAAGGCATGGGAGATAAAAGGAACCCAGACAGCAGGGAGGCCAAGCCAACAGAGAGTCCTGCGCACCCATCTGAGGTTGAATTCTAAATTCTAAAAGGATGGCTCCCAACATCCTCTAAATGTTGCCGTCTCATATTCTATGGCACGGAAGATCAGGTCATGATAAAGAAGCCCACCGCATGCTCTTCCAGATACTGTACAGCCCAGCGTGAGGCAGCAATCGTTTTGCAGGATGGGGTGAGATGGGAACAGAGAGGCACTGTGGGTAGGTCGTGGTCGAGAGAACCAGCCCTGGGGACAGACACCAGGAGAGCACTACTAATCTGTTTAGCTTTTTGCCTCAGTTTCCTCACCTATAAAATAAAATGGAGGAACTAGCCGGGCATTGTGGTTTGCACCTGTAGCCCCAGCTACTCAGAAGGCTGAGGCAGGAGGATCGCTCAAGCCCAGGAGTTTGATCTTGCTATGAGCTATGATCACTCCACTGCACTCCACCCAGGATGACAGAGCAAGACCCTGTCTCCAATACATACATAAAATAGAGGAAATAAAAGTAATTAACTCTTACAGTTGTGGTCAGGATGAAACAAAATCATACACTTAAAATTCTCAGCATAGTTCTTGGCATGCAACAAACATTTGACACTGTAGTCTTTTCATTATGGTTAATTTCTTCACACCACGGAGCTGCAATACCTTGAATTGGCTCTTCTTAAAATCCAGTGATCCCAGAAGGCTCTGAAACCCTCTGAGGGGGGGTCACAAGATCAAAACCAATTTTGCATAAATATTATTTTCAAAATAATATTATTTTCATAATGATAATAATAGAAGATTTGCCTTTTTACTCTCGTTCTTTGATGAATGTAGAATGAAGTTTTCCAGAGTGTACACGGCATGTGATATCATAATAAGTTAATTGCAGAAGCAGATAGGAGAACCTAGGTAGCTCCTGTAAGCCACACATTAAATACATTTGCAAAAATGTAGAACACTGCAACTCTTCTGACTAAATGTTTTGTTTTGAAAAAATATAGTTATTTTTCAAAATATGTTAGCATGCAATGAGTTTATTTTTGTTATTTTAAAAGAATTAAAACTTTTCACAAATGCTTTGGTTTTCATTTCTAACACCGTAAAGATAACATGTGAAATCTATATGAATAAAACTACTTTGGATTCCTTAATAATTTCTTCTGCTTTAAATAACACACATAAGTAATCATTAGAATAATTCCTCTTCTATTTGTAATAACTCTTAACCTGTATTTTTCATTTACAAAGGTCATGGGAAGATTTGGAGTATGAAAATAAGCAAAGAGAAGGATTAAATGTCCTATAATCAAACCACCTGGTAATAGTTATTATTAATATCTTGGTGTATATAATACTGGTATTTAGTCTAGGAATACATCATCCATATAGAATTAAAATAGAATATGGTACATGATATTTTGAAAATTTTTTATTTAAAATATATTATAAAATCAATCCATGTCATTAACTGTTCTTGTACAATATATTTTATAATGACTGCATTATCATTTATTTAATTAAGCTACTAATTTTGGCCTACTATGTTGCTTACATTTTTTAAGTTATACACAATGTGGTGATAAATATCCTTTTTCTAGTGTTTGATTATTTCTTAGAATAAATTCTCAAAAGTAGAATTGTTGCACCAAGGATGGATTTTAAGTCTCCTATTATCCGTTGCCAAATTGCTCTTCGAAATGCTGCACCAGCACCTGTTAGCATTCTCCACTGACAACATTACAGTATTGCATAGCTGATAGCTTTAAGGTGGCATCTCATTTTATAATTTACATCTTTGATTACTAACACGTTTGACTATTTCTTCATATGTATCTTGGCCCTTTATATTTCACTTTCTATAAAGTGCCTGTTAGAATAATGCATTTTTATTGAATTGATCCAAGTCCTAAAAATTATCCACTTATCTCAAGTGCTAGTTTATATAATGGAAATACTAGCTTATAAAACACCAGTGTTTACATAGCTAATATAGTCTTTATATTTTTATAAAGATAAATGAAATTCTATTGGGTAAAATTAGTTGCTATAAACCTTCCCAGCTATGTTTTGCCTCTGAAAATTTGAATTTCAAATAAATAGATACAATCATGCATATGATGTAACAATTAGGACAAGTTTAAATGGAACCATGTAAATTACATAATGCTATTCCAAAGTAAATAAAACTTGCAATCAGTATAACCTAATTCTTTGTACCCGCAATAAATCCCAAACAATAAAAAAAATTAAATTAAAAAGTTAAAAAAACTACTTTTTACTTTTAATAGCTTTTAATATTTGAAAATATTAAAAAATAAGAATGAAGATTACTAATTAAATATTTTGGTCACAGCTAATTTCCCAAGCCCATCATGATACTATCCAAGTCTGGCAAAGCTCTCAAGAATGTTAACTGGTGAGGAAAGAAACCCACTGTGGGACGGGAAAGAGAAAGATCGCAAAGGATGGAAACGTCAGTTTCATGAGATAGGCGAAGGCAGGTAGGGTAGCAGTGGATAGGATAGAGTCACCTGGCTGCCAGCTACTACCGTGTCTTTGGAAAGGAAGTATGGAGAATCTTCAAAGAACTCAAATTAAATCTCACATTGGATCCTGCAATCCCACTATGAGGCATCTATCCAGAAGAAAAAAAATCATTTTATCATAAGGACATTTGCACTAGATTGTTTATCACAGCTCAGTTTACAATTGCCAAGATGCAGAAACAACCTAAGGGCCCACCAACCCAGGAATGGGTTAACAAACTGTAGTATATGCATGCCATGGAATACTATTCAGCCATAAAAAGAAGGTGACTTCTCTCATCTTTTGTATTAACTTGGAGGAAGCTGAAACGCATTCTTCTGAATAAAGTATCACAAGAATGGAAAAGCAAACATCCAATGTACTCAATAATAAAGCCAGTAATGATCTAATACACACCCATGTAGGAGAAAAATTCATTGCAACTCAAGTTGGGGGAGGGGGAATGGGGGGAGCAGAGAGGGAGATTTGGAAGTGCTCCCACTGAATGGGCACAATGCAGGGGTGTATGGCACACCTTTGGGTGCAGGACATAACTACAAGAGGCACTCTACCTAACACATTCAAATATTGTGATTTGGTTATTCATACCCTCGCATTAACCTGAAATTAAAGAAATAAAATTTTTTTTTAAAAAAGAGCCACCTAGTACCCTGGCAAACAATGGTAAGCATCAGGCCGGGGGTCAGTCTACAGCTGAGCTGCCTACAGCCTCAGAGTTCCGGGATGCACACTTCTCTCTCTCTCCTCTACCCCTTCCTGTCCATGATCTGGGACCAAAATAAGCAGCATAGGATGCTTGCGGAAGAAGCCAGAAAGGTCCGAGCAGAGCAACAGTCCCTAGACAAGAAAGTTGGGGCTCAGTCTCATGAAATGCTGTTGGACTCAGCTCACACAACAGGGGCAAAAGACATCTGTGGAGCCAGGCCCATCCCTCACACCAAGTCAACAACAGCAAGCTCTAAACATCCTCCCTGTCCTCATTAAGAAGGTCTAAGGACCAAGGCTGTAGCTGCTAGGAGCTGGGGAAGGAATTGGACAATTCTAATTCCAATAATCTTATTCTGTTCCTGAATCTCCAGGAAGAATCCTGCACACAGTGGGGCCTGCAAATATTTGCTGGATGAAAAAAAAATGAGTAAATAAATGAATAGGTGACTTTTGCAAACCCAAAGTAACAAATAATGAGTATTCTTAAGAATTTCTGTTAACTCCTCAAAACAAGGATTTGGGGGACTAAAAACAAAAGCTCTACCGCCATTTGTGTCAATGGTCATTTCATCCATTTAAAGTTTCCTACCGGGAATCCTGGTAAATATTTAAGCCGTTCTGATCTTCCTTGCCAGTTGGTACTTAGAATTAAGCCCTGGATTACGGGAATGGTTTCTTCGGAAGCTTTGAAGTCTACTGTTTCAGGCTCTACGATCATAGGAATGTCTCATCTACTTCCGTTTCTCCTTTCTTTTCTAATCTTTTGTTTTAAAAAAAAAATAGCTATAAACACACCAACCTATGTAGCTATAATGATTTTCTTAGTGAACACTATAGTTAAGGTTACATACAGACTTTTATTATAATCCCTAACTTCACTAGTTCCCAAGTTTTTAGAAATATCCCTTCAGCCTGAAACTTTCTAGGCTTTGTCCCTTAGTAAGATAAACTTTTTTTAAAAATTAAATCATCACGGTGTACATGAATGCAATCATGGGTACCATGTGCTGGTTTTATACACAATTTGAAATGTTATCATCAAACTGGCTAACCGAGCCTTCACGGCATTTTCTTAGTTATTGTGTTGAGACATTTATATTCCACACCTAGTAAATTTCACATGTGCCCTTGTGAGATGCACGGCAGGTAAACTTTTCCCTCAGTCTGTTCAGCTGCTTCGGAGAAGACAGAAGATGAGAGTCTCATGTTCTGCCCCTGAGTGTTGGAAAGATTAACTCACAAAATCGTGACTTACTCGTCAGGACTTAAGAAAGATGTCATCATTCAGGGAATTATGAAGGAGTCAAAAGAACAGCGGAGAATAATCAGGTGATGCCTAAAAGGCCAGCCAACTTGGCTGTTTTGACTGAATCTACTCCAATATCGTCACAGTTTCAAAATGTCTGAAAACTCGCCTATTCACAGGTGGGTGATTTATATACCGGAATTTTCTACTCCAAGGATGAAATAATTGTGAGTTTTTCCCTGCACTTGGGAGTAGTTTTTGTTCACAGATAATACTATTCAGTGGTTCACTTTAATTTAAAACTTAATATTCAATTTATCACAGTTAAAAAATCAAAATCAAAATTTCTTTAAGCTTTTAAATTTACCACACAAAACTGATAAAACTAATACATTTAAGTAAATGTTTTTAAG
Organism: Galago senegalensis; assembly: GCA_963575145.1. Taxonomy (NCBI): domain Eukaryota; kingdom Metazoa; phylum Chordata; class Mammalia; order Primates; family Galagidae; genus Galago; species Galago senegalensis. The sequence continues at coordinate 3,720 of CAUYTI010068835.1, read as the reverse complement.
GGCTTTATATTAATATTTGGTATTAATTAAATACCCTAAAATATTTTTAACTACACATTCAATATTTTCAATTTCTCTTTAATTATAGTTTTCGGACTCAATAAACCTCTCCAAAGTATTTCAGTAAATTATGTAAATGTGATTATTTAAGCTTTAACTTAAAAATCTCAGGCCTAACCCAATAACTTGATTCCTCATTTAAAAATCGAATCAGAAGTCTGACATTTACTCTAAGAAACCTAATTCTCTTAAATGAACCACAAATGCTTACCATGCCAACCATGCACAGATTACTTTATGCAAATGTATTAATACTGTGAGTTTTAATTTTATAACGCTGTGTATTTAATTCTGCATGGAGGGAGGTTAAAAGTTGTTTACCAGCCAACAAGCACTATGTTATCCCATGCAAACGGGAAGGGCTGCTTCTCACTCCTTCAAAGCCTCTGAGCACTTCCGTTATTCCCGTAAGTCTTTTTCCTGGGTCTTTTTTCTTCATCTCTTTTTTCTGAGTCCCAGTGCCTGCCTACTGCAGCTAGAAAATCCAGAATCACTGTTAACTTTTTAATCCAGAGCAATTTAATCAATCTGGCTAAATTTCTCCTTATTGGGTCTTATCTTTCTCATTCTAACAAACTGAGCAAACTTAAAGAAAAATATCCGGTGTCCTCTGAGATTTCTGGTGCCTTAATGCTCCTCTTCTAAAAAGCAGAAGGAAGGTAAGGTATTTTGTTCCAAACAGCATTTACCTTCCTTCTAAATTAATTAGATGTTAAGTTTCCTCAGGACAAAGATCATATTTTTACTTTCTTTTATTTATTTACCTATTTATTTTTAGAGATGGAGTGTTATATTGCCCAATCTGGAGTACAATAGCTACTCAAAGGTGCCACCATAGCGCTCTATAGCCCTGAACTCCTGGGCTCAAGCAATCTCCCAGCCTCAGCCTTCCAAGTAGCCGGGACTACAGGCGTTCCTCACTGTGGCTGGCTTTACCCTGAAGTTATGCCGTTTCCTACGTGGTGGTATTATCTTTTGAGAATAGGTGCAGCAAATTAAAGACATGCAGGTGCACAGTTTTTACTGTTCATCCCATTAAGATGTGGAGTCTATTTCCTTTTCCCTTGAATCCAGGCTGGCCTTAGTCACTTGTTTGATCAATGGAATATGATAGACTTAACGCTGGGCCAGTTGCACACTTAGCTTTTAAGAGGATTGGTACCTTCAGCCTTGCTCTCTTAGAACTCTGAGCCTCTTATACATTGGGACATAATAAGAAATACATATTCCATCTCTGACCCCAGTTCCTGACACACAGTTTCTAATTCCGCTGAGGATTTCACAGGTGTTAAAGGTGCATTTTGTTCTAATGAGGTGACTCTTAGTGGGCTCCTCGGTGCAGGCTGGTCACCAGAAAGGCCAAGTCATAATTAGGAGCTTGGAACTCTCAGCCCTGTGCCCCACGCTCCAGGAAGGGCTGAGGGCCTAGAGATTGAGTTAACAGTCAGTAATAACCTATGTGATGAAGCCTCCATAAAAATCTCTGAACTCCAGGGATCAGAGACCTTCCCGGATGGAAACACATGAGGTCTTGGGGGAGGGTGCCCTCCGAGGGCCTGGGAGTGCTGCACTCTTTCTGCACACCTCGGCCTGTGCACCTCTTCCATCTGGCTGTTCATCTGTATCCTTTATGTATCTTTCATAATAAAACAGTAAGCATAAGTAAAGTCCTTTCCTGAGTTCTGTGAACTGCTCTAGCAAATGGCCACATCTGACAAGGGGGCTGTGGGAGCCTCCAATTTGCAATCATGTCAGACACAAGTGGTGGACAATCTGGAAACCTCCTACTTAGGATCTGCGTGTGAAGTGTGAGCAGTCTTGTGGGACTGGGCCATTAATGCTATCTCCAGGGTTCAGAATTGAATTGAATTCTAGGACACTCACTTGGTATCTGCTTGGTGTTGGGGAGGAGGAACCCCACATTTTGGTGACCAGAAATGCTCTGTGTTGAGAGTACAGTAGGAGAAAACAGTTGGGTTTTTTTCCTATTATATATAGCCACCAACAAAGAAGTCTGAACTTCCCTGGGGCTGCTATAAAGTGAGGAAGCTCAAGGCATGTGAAGAGGTCATCCACAAGTGCTCTGCCCAACAGTTGCCCTCACTGCTAGACATTTGAATGAATCATCTTGTGTGCGCAGCTCAGTGAAGACTTCAGATGACTCTAGTTGGTCTCTGACTTTAACTACATGAAAGACCCCAAGCATGAACCATCCAGCTGAGCACAGCTTTGCCCCATTCAGTAGGATGTTAGCTATGGGTTTGTCATATATGGCCTTTATTGTTTTTTTTTTTTTTATTGTGGGCTTTTTTTGAGACAGGGTCTTGCTCTTTTTGTCCAGGCTGGAGGACAGTGACACAATCGTAGCTCACTGCAGCCTTGAACTCCTGGACTCGAGTGATTCTCCTGCCTCAGCCACCCAAGCAGCTGGGACCTCAGGCATATGGCATCATACCTGGCTAATTTATTTTACTTTATTTTTTTAGAGACAGAATCTCACGATGTTGCCCAGGCTCATCTTGAACTCCTAGTCTCAAGCAATTCTCTGTGTCAGCTGCCCAACTAGCTGAGACTACAGACATGTGCCACCGTACCCAGCTACTGGCGTCGATTGTTTTAAGGCGTGTTCCTTCTATACTGAGACTTTTTATCGTGAAGATATATTGAATTTTATCAAATGATTTTCTGCATCTACCTTGATGTCACATGTTTTTTATTCTTCATTCTGTCGATGTGACATATTGTTTTTATTGATTTGCATTTATTAAGCCAGCCTTGCATCCCTGAGGTGGATCCTGCTTGATTATGATGAATAATTTTTTAACGCGTTGTTGACTTCAGTTTGCTGGTATTTTAGTGAGGATTTTTGCACACATGTTCATCAGCGATATTGGCCTATAGTTTTCTTTTTCTGTTTTGTCCTTGTCTGGTTTTGAGAAATGAATTTTGAACAATTTCCCCTCCTTCAATTTTTGGGAAGAGTTTGAGAAGAATTGGTGTTAGTCATTTAAAAGTTAGGTAGAATTCAGCAGTAAAGGCATTCAATCCTGGACTTGTCTTTAAGAGTTTTTTTTTTCTTGTTATTACTAATTAAATCATCCTTGGCCTGTTCAGCTTTTCCATTACCTCATGGTTCATTGTTGATAGATTATATGCGTCGGGGAATTTATCCATTTCTTCTGGGTTTTCTAATTTGTTGGCATAGAGTTGTTTATAATAGCTTTTTTTTTGAGACAGAGCCTCAAGCTGTCCCCCTGGGTAGAGTGCCGTGGCATTACAGCTCACAGAAACCTCCAACTCCTGGGCTCAAGCGAGTCTCTTGCCTCCGCCTCCCAAGTAGCTGAAACCACAGGCGCCCACCACAACGCCTGGCTATTTTTTGGTTGCAGCCGTCATTGTTGTTTGGCGGGTCCGGGCTGGGGATTCGAACCCGCCACCTTAGGTGTACGTGGCTGGCACCTTAGCCGGTTGAGCTACAGGCTCCGAGCCTAATAAGGTTTTTTTTTTTTTTTTTTTTTATTTGAGACAGAGCCTCAAGCCATCCCCCTGGGTAGAGTGCCGTGGCATTACAGCTCACAGCAACCTCCAACTCCTGGGCTCAAGCGAGTCTCTTGCCTCCACCTCCCAAGTACCTCCACAGGCACCCGCCACAGCGCCCGG
>CAUYTI010068832.1:0-25128 GCA_963575145.1 Galago senegalensis | reverse complement strand
TGTGCTTTCTCTCTCTTTTTTTCTGCCACTTCAACTGTCTGAGTTATCTCAAGAGCTTTGTCCTCTACCTCTGAGATTCTTTCTTCTGCATGATCTAATCTGTTGTTGATACTTTCTATTGCATCTTTAAGTTCCCTAATTAACTGCTTCAATTCTTTCAGCTCTCCTGTATCCTTTTTAATATTTTTAATATCATTCATCTCTTATTTGATTCTGTTTTTGGATTTCCTTTTGGTTATTTTCCACTTTCTCAGCAATTTCCTTCATGTTTCTTTTTTGTTGTTGTTATTTTCCACTTTCTCAGCAATTTCCTTCATGTTTCTTTTTTGTTGTTGTTGTTATTTTCCACTTTCTCAGCAATTTCTTTCATTGTTATCTGGCTATTTTCCACTCTCTCAGCAATTTCCTTCATTGTTTTCAATGTCTGTATTTTAAATTCCCCTTCTCTCATTTCTAACATTTCCTTATAGGTGGGATCCTCTGCAGTAGCTACCTCACGGTCCCTTGGGGGGATTGCTCTGGACTGGTTTTTTATGTTGCCAGGATTTTTCTGCTGATTCTTCCTCATGAGTGTTTTCTTTTATCTGTTTCCTTGCCCTAATTTTCCTTTCACTTCCTCTAGCTCTTAACATTACTGTGCCTCTGGTGTAAGGTTTCAATGAGTTGTTTCGGTATAGGACCAGAAGGATGAGAAGGTTGAAGAGCAAGAGGGGTAAAAAGATATAAAAAAGAAAGAAAAAAAGGCAAGGAGAGGAGATGTATAAAAGAGAGTGTTGACACAAAGAAGAGAGGCTCAGAAAGAGGGATACAGGAGGTGTATAGTAGGGTAATTTGACCCAACCTTAAAAACCCCCAACCTCTAGGGGTGCTGGGTTGGGTTGGTTCCCTTGAGGTCAGCAGCTCTTTGCCAGCCTGTTTGGACACAGTACCCCATTTCACCAAGTAGAGAGGAAAGATAAAAATACTGTAAATCAAACCAAACAAACAAAAACCTCTATGGGATAAAATTTGGGGAAAAACCAAATAATAGGGGCAAAAACACTAACAAAAATGAACTTCTAATTGTTAAAGAAAGCAACAATGCATAATTGTATTTAAACTAGAAAAATGAAAAAAGAAAAGGAAGGAAAAAGAAAAAAGAAATAAAAAAGAAAAATCTAAAGGGAAAATGTTAAAGTTAAAAAAAAAAACCCAAACACAAAACAGCATATATATCTTGCCAAATATTGTCTGGGCAGCAGGTGACCAAGGTATGAAATGTTAATCACAATGCTGATACAACTGTACCAGATGGAGGCTGGAGGCCTCTGCTGATTTCTCAAACCTCACAAGCTTGAGAGGCTAAATGTCTCCTCAACCAGATTAAAAGACACTTTAAAATAGTGGTTCTCAACCTGTGGGTTGCAACCCCTTTGGGGATCGAATGACCCTTTCACAGGGGTCACCTAAATACATTCTACATATCAGATATTTACATTATGATTCATAATGGTAGCAAAATTACAGTTAGGAATTAGCAATGAAATTAATTTTATGGTTGGGGGTCACCACAACATGAGAAACTGTATTAAAGGGTTGTGGCATTAGGAAGGTTGAGAATCACTGCTTTAAACTGTTATCCTTGGCTAAGCAGAGGCTTTCCCAGGAAAGCACTTGTGACTGGGATCATTCCTGAAGTGGCTGCTCACCTATCTAAGGTGCCAAAACCAGTCTCACTCATGCCCCTGAGGGCCACGACTGTAAACCACCAAACACTGAGATCTCCACTTTACCTCAGCATCTCAGTCCCCACCTTTGGGCTGCTTAGTCACTAGGTTAATCGCTCAAGATCTCCAGGCCAATCCTTATGCTGTGACCCTGAGGGCAAAGCCTGCAAGGGCAGTTCTCCCACAGTGGCTCTGTGGATAGCTAACAACATTAGCTCCCTTCTGGCTCAACTGCTCAGTTTGGGGGCCCTAGACAACACTCAAAGTCATCTGCACCCTCACCCAGGATCTCCCAAGGAAGTTCAATTGTGTGCCCAAGACCAGAAAAAACAAAAGAAACAAAACAGCCTGAAGGTAAGGCCTGGCTATAATCTCACTGTTGCTGAAGTTAACAGCTGTGGGCAGCCTCCAACTGAACAAACACACCCACCACTTGCCAGTTCTCCACTGTTTTTATCTTCCTTGTGGGGTCCAAAAGTCTTTTGCTGTCTACCTGTGTTCCCTAAAGGATGTTTCTGGGCATATCTCACCAGACAGAGATGCCCGGAGTCTTCTCTCCCCAGTCTCACCATGCCCAGTTGCAAAGAAGCTGTTACTCATCCGCCATTTTGAACTCCCGATAATTTTTATCTTTTATTACCAAAAATTGTTAATACCAACTCATGCTTTTATAATTAACATCATAAATGAATTTGAACTCTCATTTATCTTTATTGCTTAATTTATGAATATGGATTCTAATTTATATCTTCATTGCATAATAGAGCAAGAATTTAAGGCATTATAGTAGGATTTACCAAATATTGACATTATTATATATAGATGTCTTTCTTCTTACAGCATATTTATTTCCAGGTTAACTGTCATGTCATAATTTTAGTACTTTGGCTGTGACTGTTGCCTCTCAGAAATTGCTTTAATTTCACACTGAGTTATTGGTAATGAAAGAGTAGAAGGTAACTAAGACATTGATTGCCTTCTGCCTGACAACTGCTGTGCAAGAATTTTCATTAATTCTTCAAATGTTTGCATGCTTTCTGTGTGCCAGGCACAGTCTGAAGGCTTGAAATACAAAGTTACACAAAATATGATCTCTGTAATTTAATTTTACTACCCTCCTGGAAGTTTTATATATATAATCTATATTTGGCAGATGAAAACACTGGGACTTAATTAACTTGCCCAGGTAATATAGCTAATAAATAATAGAGCCAGTGTTAAAATTAGATCTGCATTATGCCAAAACCCATGCTCATTTTACTATACCAACTGATTGTCCCATAAGAATAGGTAAAATTAATGACACTATTCCAATTTTAAATCGTAATATTGACTTTAATTTCCTACATATTTTACTTTTTCAGCCTGACAGAGCGAATCAAGATTGCTTATTTGATAGAATTTCAGAAAGTTATGTGACACTTTTCATGAGTATACCTCTAAATCGAAAAGATGCATTCTTTCAGGTGAACAGAACTGAATAGTTATGCTATTTATTATTATAAATTATTATTTAAGTATATATGAGAAAATATTTGTTACTTTTACAAGCAAAATTGTCTGATGTAGAGTAAGTAATGGTAATACTATATTTTAAAAGTTGTTCTCTTACTACCCCCACCCCAAATTTTATATTCCCTTGCTTCAAAGTCTAACAGAATCTTCCTAGTGGTATAGGTATTCTATTTGCATATTAATAATTTTAAAACTCTTGACTTATTATATGTATGTTATTGTCTTTTTTCTATTTACTTACAAAATTATTTTTCATTTTTATTTTACTTTATAATTAAATGAATCTTTTTAAGAGGACTTGGCAAGTTTATGTTATGCCTGAAAATAGTAAAGTACAATGCATAACATGTATCAAATGCTTATTTGGTTATCTGTTGTTACACTAACTAATGAATAGAACTGATTAAAATAATATTCTTGAGTAATGTGCTGTGCAGATTATAGGAATCTCATTGGATATTTTCTTAAGATTAACATCTAGCATTAGCATCTAGCATCTAGCATAATATTATGTATCAAATGCTTATTTGCTTATCTGTTGTTACACTAACTAATGAATAGGACTGATTAAAATAATATTCTTGAGTAATGTGATGTGCAGACTATAGGAATCTCATTGGGTATTTTCTTAAGATTAACATCTAGCATTTTAATATACAAGTCATATTCAAATGCTATACTTTTTTGCATTGACAATCTGTAGATCAGAGATACATAAGTATTGGGCAGTGCCCATGGCTCAGTGGGTAGAGCACCAGCCCATATACTGAGGGTGGCAGGTTCAAACCTGGCGCCCATATACTGAGGGTGGCAGGTTCAAACCTGGCCTCAGCCAAACTGCAACAAAAAAAAATAGCCAGGCATTGTGGTGGACACCCATAGTCCCAGCTACCCAGAAGGCTGAAGCAAGAGAATCATCTAAGCCCAGGAGATGGAGGTTGCTGTGAGCTGTGATGCCATGGCACTCTACTGAAGGTGATAAAAGGAGACTCTGTCTCAAAAAAAAAAAAAAAAAAAAGAAAGAAAGAAAGAAAGAAAAGAAATACATAAGTATCTGTTGCTGTAAGGATCTCATGGAAAAGTGATGTCATGGAGAATAAGCATGCTTATGGAAATTGTGTTTTAAATAAAGGTGACCATCTGCTTGCTCAGGCAAAATGGCAAGCTTTTGTATTTGCAGTTGGCTTATATAGGGAATTTTGTACATGCGCACAATATAGCAATGACCTCATTGATCCATTTAAACATCATGTGACTACCTTGTGATTCACTTCTGATAATCCAGTCAACATACACCTTTTGACATAACCCTTTCAACATAACCCAATTTAACATAATTTAATGGAGAACATATTGTTAGCCCTTACTTCTTTGTTCTTATCTGATGATGCCTGAGGCTATGGAGGGATGAGGTAGATTGAATACATGCCTTTGCTAGCTTTGCCATTTAGAGGCTGTTACTTCAGATCTTTAAACAAGGCATAAAGAAACTTCTTGGGCATACAGAAATTTGTGTGCAAACCTCTACTCCCATGTAGGCCTTAAGTAAGGGGTTTTGCTGGAACCTTTTATAAGGAATTTTCAGGCTGGACTTCTCAAAAGCCTTTCACAAGCCTAAGTTTCATCTGTGCCATTAGATACCTCTATGCATTGGGTAAATTCCTCTTCTCCTGAGGTCTCCAAGCACATTTCTATTCCTGGACCTGTCAGCAAGCGACCTTCTTTACTTATCACAGATCAGTTAAAGGTTATGGATGGGTATCTGGCCAGTTCTCCAAAGGGCTTTTTTATTGGCCTTATAAAGTCAACCTTAATTCCTTAATGCAGTAAATTCTATTTCAGCCAAAGCCTTGGTCATGTTAGGCTCACAACCAACCTGGCCACATGGGATTCTGCCTCAGTTTCTCACAAGTGTGCCTACACAAAGTCTTTTCACTGCTCTCTCTCAAACGGCTTTTTTGGCCAGGGGCATATAGGTGTTTCCCCTATAAGTATCTTGGAGTTTGTTAGTGTTTTCATGGATAAGGCAGACCTAAAATAAAAAGTTAAATCCTTCCCAATGAAAATATAAACAAATCTAAATCACAAATTTGCCAAATATTTATGTTTAATCTTGACCAATCTTATAAATGCATATGTAAAATGGGATAAAGGAAAACTATTATAGTAACAGACTGAATATAAGGAGACTTGGCTTTCTATCTGTAATCTTCTACTAATTATCTGAGTAGTTTCAGCAAGTTACTTGACCTCTCAGGTCTATAGCTGGATTGGCTACCAAATGAAGAGGTTGGTTAGAGCCACAATTCTATTGGCTTATGGGACAGTGTTGTTCTAAAAGATAGAGTAGGATTTTCTATGCTAATATTTAAATTGTTTTTTCTTACTTGCAGGATAAAGTTAGTGATGAGGAATTTTGCAATTAAATTGTTTAGAGATGACAAAAACAGCTGTTTCTGCTATACATATTCTTTCAGCTAGTCTATCCTTTTATAATTTTTATATTAATATGTATTTACTGACTATGCCTAGCCTGCCTACATGGTTTGATGAAATCAAACATGCTTTAATACAGAACTCTTAAGAAAAGAATGAGGCTTTTAATGTAGACAAAGAAGGAAATGGTGGTACCATTATATATCTCCCTGTCTCCAGTTTCCGGTCCTACTTTTATGATCCAAAGGTTCTCCCCTGGCATGGATGTGTCTTTCAATAGATACTATACTTACAACTTCTCCCAAATAATGACTCAACTTATTCTGGGTTCCTACTTCTAGGAGCCTTTTCCAAGAAGAAATTAGAAGTTGTTAAATCAAGATTCAAAGCCTCATTTGAGAAAGGGAGCATTTGTTCCCTTTCCCTGCTTCTGTGTTTGAGAGCCAGACCATAGATCTATGTCCTCCAGAGCTATTTAGTAAGCCTCATCTCCCCTTGAACGATTTTTATTACTTTTACCTCACTCAAATAAGTGTGGGTTTGTTACTGCTTACTCATATGATTTAATCTTAACTAAAGTAGAAAAATCATTAATATTTAGGAAAGAAAAAAATTTTTCTTCATTATCCACCATTCATTACAAATTATTCTGAACCTAAACATGTTTAGTATGTCTTTCACTTCCCTTTTTTCCAGTGTCACACAATGATATTGCTTCAGAAATCTTCCAAACAGTTAATACTTTATTTTCTTTTCCCTTTATTTTCTGATAGGATAATCACAGAAAATGTTTAGAAATTCCCATTAGTCACTTTGTTCAACATTTGAACTTTAATCATTGATATAATTTCACAATTAGACTATGTGATCATTTTGGGTAGAAAAAGAATTTATGGCTCATTCGATAGAATTAAATATATCAATATATTATACAGTACTCCCTTTCTCCCCTCATTTATCAAAAAAACACAGAGATCTTAAAATACTACCATAATTTACCAAAAAAAATTGAGCAGTACTGGATTAGGTGACTATATTGGTTTCATATAGCTACTATAACAAATTATTACAAATTTTTGACTTAAAAGAATAGAACTTTGACACAATTTTAAGAGGGACTGTACGTAACAAATGCAATCAGTGAAACCTGCAAAAAAAAAAAAGAATAGAATTTCATTCTCTTGGTTATGGAGGCTGGAAGTCTAAATTACGTTTTACAGAGTTAAAATTAAGGTGTCATCAGGACTAGTGTGGTTAGCGGGTCCCAGTTGAGAACCTACTCCTTGTGTTTCCTTGTCTTCTAGTGGCTGCCAGTATCCTTAGCTTGTGGTCCTATCACTCCAATCTGCTTCTGCTGTCACATTGTATTCTCTTCTTCTATAGTCAAGTCCTTCAGCCTCCCTCTCTAAGATACTTATGATTATATTTAGAGACCACAGATAATCCAAAATTATCTCCCTATCTCAAAATCCTTAACTTAATCTCATCTACAAAGCCCTTTTGCCATATAAGGTAACATTTACAGGTTCTAGAGGTTAGAACATGTCAATCTTTTGAATATACCATAGTGAATTCTAAAAGAGCTTCTAATTCTAAAATTTTATACAAATAAAGGCTTGTGTTTGTAAATAATTATCTGAGTGAAGAGTACCAAAATAGTTATATAAATTTGTCTTTTTAAAATATAAATTTATTTTTAATATAAAAATATGGGGCCAGGCTAGGTGTCTTTCACACCTGTAATCCTAATAGTCTGGGAGGCCGAGACAAGAGGATTGCTTGAGGTCAGGTGTTTGAGACCAGCCTGAGCAAGAGCAAGACCTTGTCTCTAGTAAAAATAGAAAAATTGACCAGGCATTGTGGTGGGCACCTGTAGTCCCAGCTACTTGGGAGTCTGAGGCAAGAGGATCACTTCAGCCCAAGAGTTTGAGGTTGCTGTAAGCCATGATGATGCCATGGCACTCAACCCAGGGCAACAGTGAGACACTATCTCAAACAAACAAAAAGGTGTATGTGTGTGTGTATGACATATGTTTAGTCACCAATATCATGTATATGTGGTATTTTTTTATGTTTAGTCAGTCTATGAGAGCAATTGAGTAGTTTAGGTATTTGAAAGCTAACAGAATACTATTAGCTTTCATATCGAATATGCCATGAATAGTGCCACATATTCATTGATGTCTGATTATAAGCTCACCCAGACAAGCTTCAATTATTTAAAAATATCCTTTGTATTATTATAACCCATATACATCACTTTTTAAAAAAAGAGTAGCAATAGAAAGATTAAATAAAATAATTGGATAATCACAGAACCTTAATTGTTAACTCCGTCCTTTATCTGATTGAAATTTTTTCCCAGAATGCTATTAGATTGACTTAGTTTTCAAATCTTCATTTTTCATGTCTCTCAATTAGGGATATAAAGAAGTAACAAAACGGTCAAAAGCAAGTTTTAAGAAAAAAATGTGGGGCAGTGCCTCTGGCTCAAGGAGTAGGGCACCAGTGCCATATAACAGGGGTGGAGGGTTCAAGCCCAGCCCCAGCCAAAATTTCAGGAAAAAAAAGTGAAATATATATATCTCACAATCTAAGTAACAATTTCTTTGGGATTTAACAAATATTAAAGTAAAGTATAAAATTACCTTAATATTACTCTATTTTGGTAGATGTATCCTGATTGTTTGACACAAGCTATCTATGCAACATTCCTGGAGGCATTTCCTGAATCATGTAACCTCTTTAATGATGAATTTAAAGAAGAACTAGGGAATAACATTTTTCTTTGGTTGTCAGGTATGAATAAATTAATTCAGTACTGATTATTATTTTAGTTCCTAAAGTTTTTAGATTGCAGTATTTTGTTTACTATAATAAAAAAATTGGTAGCTCTTTGTCTTATAAAACATACCATGTCAATTCCTATGTCTTAAAATAATAATGATTATTTTCTTCTGAAAAATTTTTATACCACAATTAGTTATTAGCTCTAGAAGCCAAATAATATTATAAGTAATTGAATCATTATAGAAAAATGAATTACCATCAAAATATAGTTATATTATATGTTATATATGGAAGATAAATATTTTAAGTTGCTTTTGGAATGCTACTTACATTTTTATAGCAAACAGTATTGGATGAGATAAATTCTAAAACTAATGAAATTCCTCATGGAACATACAGTTGGTTATTAAAGAAAATCTTTTCTTGTTTTTTATTGTTGGGAGAAAATCTGTTTTTAAAATTATTGTGTGTATGTATAAGGGAGAGGTAGGAATTAAAAAAAGTAAAAAAATAAGAAAGACTAAAGTGAATTAAAACTCTATCTTTGTTTTAGAATATAAAAGTATGAGTTTATTTATATTAGAGAAAGGGAAGAGAATGAGAAGGAAAGAGATGAGAAAGACAAGGGAATGAGAGAAGGCAAACTCTGTTCTAGAACATTTAGCTGGAGATGTCAGTCCTTAGGTTTAAAACTAAGGTATAAAAATATACTTTCACTTTCCTAGAATTGCCCCTTAACATTTTTTTCTAAGACTATAATGAACTACCAGAAGATATTAACTATTTTCATGTAGTCCTCCTTATAAATACTTGTCTAAATGTTAACTGAGTTTTAATGCCTTATGTCAGTTTTACTAACCAAGTCATTTCTATAAAAAAATGTTTCACTGGGGAAGCCAAGATGAAAGACTAGAATCAGCTTGCACAATATCACTTACAGAGAGGATTTAAAATGGTGAATGACCTTTGGATCAATTATCTGACTGAGAGCACTAGGAATCCACAGAGAGGTAGCAGGAGTAAAGTGAAGAAGATAGAAATGGGATAAGCTGCTTTGCAGAACCAGAGGTAACACCCACACATGGGAAATAAGAGGAAAAAATCCAGATTTCATGCTTCCCCCTGAGGATACAGCATCTAGAGCAGTGGGAGGACCCCTCCTCTGCAGCAGATCTCTGGACTAATACAGAGACCTAACTGGAGGCTCTGCAGCTGCATTGCATGGGAGAGAAGGGATGGCTGGCTTCTTAGCCTTAGGCACTGTGGCATGTGCCATTGTAATATCCCAAATCTGGAATGCAACTTTTTCCCAGTGGTCAGATTTGTGACTAAAGCATCCCCCTTGTTCCTGCCAGGTAGAAATTGAGTGGGGAAACCCAGCACGCACATGCAACCTGTGGAGACAGGTGAAAGGCACTCCTTCTACCACTGCTAGGGACCCTAGGCAGAGCAAGGGTCTGGCACACACTGCTATTGCCTGTGTATCCCACTCACCCATACTTCCTGTGAGATCCAGTTAGAGCATGCACCTATAGCCCTGATGCCTACTGCCAAATGCCAGGGCAATTGGACTAGTGCTGCTTGAAAAGCCCCGAGTGGGATAAAAGCCAGTACAGCTATGACTGGGCAGTCTACATGTGACAAAACCACACCATCCTACACAGCAACCCTGGGCGCTGTGCCCCATTCGCCTGCTCCGTCCCATGTAGGCACCGTGTCCCTTTGTTTCACTCAGTTTGGAGGTCTTGCTTCATCTTGCACATTAGCTGTGGTCTGCTGGCTCACTCCACACAGAGGGCCATTCTGCCCTACACCCCATGGGCCTGCAAGGCCACTACCTCTTAAACCCCTCCTACAACCTGCACCACACCCTGAACAGATCTTGCCCAGCCCATGTGCCTGGCACCTCAGCTTTCCAGGCCTGCATACATGTGCATATGCCCAGTGGAACTTCTCTGTCTTGTACACTTGTCCCATCCAACTAGCCGCCTTCATTTCATGTGTGTACCTGGCACCAGGAGTGGGAGATAGTCCTACCATAGTGGGACTACCAATGACACCCAGAGAGGAACAGAGGAAATGTAACAGAGCAGCAGCATGGTTAAGCTTCCAGAGTAAGACCCAAGCATGACATCCAGGGACCCATCCCTGGAGGGCAGCAGAAGCCTCAGCAGAGAACAGATGTATCCTATTGGCTATATGTTATACAGTGAGAGAAGTGGTCCTAGATAAGAGGACACCAGCATAAAAACTCCCACAATGTGAAAAAACAGGCTGTCTCAACACCCTGAAAGGATTAAAATAGCTCTCTAGTAATGAAACTCTCTAGAAAAGGAAATTGTTGAAATGACATATATAGAATACAGGTAAGATGAACAAAATTGTGAGGACATGGTAGAAAACCCTCTCAAAGAACCCCCCCCCAAAAATAATAATAATTCAGGACATGAATAAAAAATTCACAGATAGATTAGAAAACATATAGATTAGAAAAGAGGTAGAAAACATTAGAAAAGAGAAAAACAGAATTTTAAAGAAATAAAAATGTTATTTATGGAATTTCAAATACATCAGAAAGCTTTAACAACAGATTGAACCAAGCAGCCTTTTCAAAAGCCCTGAGACAGCCGCTGACTCTGCAGCTTTCACTGCAAATGTCCCCTTAGTGTTCATTTACCTAGATCTCAGCAGCCTGCTACACAGAAGACACTAGTGGCTATTGTCACCAAGATAACCAGTAGCTATTGCTGTTGTGTTTCAACTCCACTGTTGCTGTTTCAACTCCACTTAAAAGCCAAGACATGGCCTTTCGGCAAAACTCATGCATATCCCACATTTCTGAACCACAGCCACTCTATTCTTATCTACACTCTAGACCCTGGCTCTTTACAGCAACATCCATTCCCACATCTCATACACTAAAGATATTGCTACAGAAAGCTAGCCTGCTACTAAACCCTGGACCTACTTTTAGTTCATATATGCCTATGTTCTAAACTCCAGCTCCATAGCTATTCCACAAGTGCCAGCACTATGGACACCTGAGCCAATGCTTCAACAGGCACATTCACACCCTGAACTCCAGTACAATAGTAAATCTGCGTGTGTCATGCTCTGGACCCCAAATCCTAAAATAAATGCCTACACCTGGGACACTGTAGCCAATACAACAATGGGACCAACCGTGCCTCAGACCCCAGAAATATTGTATTTCTGCATGCATCTATACTCCCAGCCTCCTCAGTGTTCCAAAACACTTGTACCTCACACATCATTACTAATGTCCAAGCAGTAGGAACTGTATCCCAGGCGCTGAAGGTACTGTTGCTCCAGATCCTGGAGCCGTGGTTCCTTCACATGTACGATGCACCAGAAGCTAGCACTATGGCCACACCATAGGTACTGCATAACTGATACTGCTGCTAACACCACCACAATCATGCCCACAGGCTGAACCTGGAACCAACACTTCCACTATGGGAGAAAATGAGATTAGGAAAATTCAGCAGCCTTTGCCACTGAAGACCTTAACAACTCTCATAACCGCTGCAGACAGCAATAATAGCCTTGGCCACTGAAGACCCTGGAATCATCACTGATGCTGACCTCAGGTGACAGAGTATCAGGGAAACAAAGCTGTTGTACGCCCTCCAAAACCAGAATCAGCAGATCCCACCTAGATGCTGTCCTCAAATCTATCCATAGTTGAAGTTCTTTCTCCACTAAAACTGGTTGTAGAGTTTGGAAGAGATGATTGCTCCATCAATTGTGCAGAAATCAATGCAAGGCAAAAATAAACACATAAAAAACAACCAAGAAAACATGATTCTACCAGTGAAATACAATTATTTTCTAGTAACTGACCTAAAAGAAATGGAGATCTATGAATTGTCTCTCAAGAATTCAAAATAATTGTTTTAAGGAAACTACATGAACTAAAAATACAACTAAAAATATTAGAAAAAACAATACTTGAACAAATTGAAAAGTTTAATAAAGAAATAGGAATAATAATTATTATTATTATCCATAGCTCTATAGGTAAGAAACACAGTGAATAAAATGAAAAATACAATAAACAACACCAACAGCAGTCTTGATCAAGCAGAAGAAACAATGTATGAACACTAAGACAGGTCATTTGAAAATATCCAGCCCAAAGTCTAAAAGGAAAAAAAGAATAAAACATAATAAAGAAAATCTATAGGACTTATGGGAAACCATGAAGAGAGTTAAATTTCACATTATAGCCATTTCAGAAGAAGAAAGAGAAAGGGGCAGAAAGATCATTAAATAATAACTAAAAACCTAGTGAGATATGGTCATCTAGTAATGTGAAACTTAAAGATCTCTAAACAGGCTCAACCCAAGAAGACTTAACCAAAACACAGTAAAATCAAACTGTAAAAAAAATCAAAGCTTATACAGCATGGAATAATGAACAAAGGAGGAAGGATGAGGAGATGAGGAATAAAAATATTACCTATTTGGTACATTGTACATTATTTGGGTGATGAGTACACTAAAAACCCCTATACAATACATCCTTATAATAAACTATGCTTGTATTCCCTAATTATATTGAAATTTTAAAACATCATAAAGGGAAGTACATTAGTAAGATGGCCAACTATAAGTTCCTATTACTCATTCTCTCCAAAAAAATGAGTAAATAATTACACTTCAACCAAAATAAACATAGGATAGCACCAGAGAAAATCAAAGGGGAAGCAGAAATCCTATAGAGCACAGAAATCTAGGATGGCCATGTAGAGAAAGGAAGGAAATACTCTGCCTCTGCCACCTCATCCCCCAGTCAAGATCAGCTCAGAACCAGGAGGGACTTCTCCCTGCAGGGGGAAAGGTAAGCAAGCAGCCCCATTATCACTCCAGACATGTATAGTCTTCCCTATTGGAGACTCATTAAGTCCTCTTAGGTTCTGAGCACAGCTAACGGAAATTGCCTGAGTCCAGATGGCCATGCTATCCCTAGAGAGAATGAGCTAGTGTTGAGCCCTATTTCTCCCCAAGGCCCAAAGTGCTACTGCCCTGCACTATTTTGACAATGGAGCCAGTGCTTGAGTGTTTCCTGCTCCAGAAACAAGTAGCCATTACACCCCCCATCACTAAGACTTTGCCACCATTACTCCATTTCTGCCCAGAAGTATGTTATGCCCCAGCAGACCTGCTGCTATGCCCTCTCCCTTTGTCCTCTCCCTCACAAAGAGCCATTTCATAACTCCCATACCAGTTGCTGCTGCACATAGCCCCTTGTGGCCTGAGCTGATGCACTCTGCCCCCTGGGGACCTGAAGACTTGGCCCACTGAAACATTGTACCTCCTGGCACCTACACTGATGTGATGCCCTATCTCCTGGTGACCCAGAGCTTCAGTTTAACAAAACAGTCATATTTCCTCAGTACCAAAGTTGTGGCAGTGCCTCACCTCCCAGGGACCCTGACCCTGAGCCCAGTAGAGAAGCTGTGCCTTCTGGACCCCAGCTGGTATATCACCCCATGTTCCAAACATCAGAGGCTTGGCTGAGCTGTGCTATCCTTCCCCTCCGGCAGGATAGCCATAGCTCTTTATTTCCCTGAGACTGGAATTAGCTACTCCAGAGTCTGAGCTGCTAAGAGGCCTTACCTCCCTGAAGAATGGAGTCATCATTACTCTGCTGTCTGCTCTCTGTGGCCCAAGACACAGCTGTGACTCACCATTCCTGTGTTCTTGATGCTTATGCCCTTGCCTCACAGAGCCTGGGCTACTACCATGGCCCACCATTCTAGGATTAGAGTTATCATGGTACCTTGTCCCATGGGACCCAAGTTGTCAGTTTGCTTGTTGGCTCTGGAACCTGAGTTACAATGGTACCCTGCTCAATAGGGCCCAAGCTTCCACAGTGCTTATTCTTCTCCAGAGCCATGCCAATACTATGCCCTGGTTCCTAGAATCAGAGTCACAGCTACACACCTACCCCCTATGTCTTCAGAGCCATGGACCTCAGCTTGGTGGCAATTCCAACTGCTCATACTTTGGAGAGTCATCTTGTGCCTAAGGTATGAAGTGCCACAATAGTTTTTCAAGACCCTGAACCCAGGACACTGACTCCACATCCATGCCAACCACCTATGCTCTGTCTTCTCAGTAACTCTGTGACTGCTTATAGGCCATGCCAGACTGAACGCTGGGAGATATTTCCTTTGCTATGACTCCCTACTCTGGAGAAGACAAGAATGTGAGGACCTCTTATGCTTCTGTCATCAAGGATCTAAATAACCTCTGCTGCCACCACAATTTCCATAAATTCCTCTGGGGCACCTACAGTCATCACTGCTGTTAATAACAACTAAAAAAGGTGATCAGAGACTATGCCAGCATGCTCACACAGTATGATAGCCATGCACCCTTCCCATCCAAAAACCTTAGTCTCTTCTACCTCCTATAGGCAAAAATCTACCCCAATGAAAGGCCACTCTGTAAAGTATAAAAGATGGAACTACTCCATCAGATGCACAGACATTAACACAGGGACACACTACCTATAAAAAAGCAAGGAAACTTGACACCCCCAAAGAAACACAATAATTCTCCATTAAATGACCCCAAAGAAATAGAAATGTATGAATTGCATAGAAAACAATTCAAAATAATTCTCTTGAGGAAACTAAATGAGATATAAGAGACTGTAGACAAATAATTCAATGAAATTTTTTTGTAAAAAATTTAACTTGATTTTTAATTGATATGTAATAAGTATACATATTTATGGGGTACATAATTTAGATGTTTAGATCAGGTTAATTAGCATATTCATCATCTCAAACATATATTATTTGGGGGGTTTGGAACATTCTATAGCCTCTTTCTGTTTCATCCTACTGTGGTATAGAACACCAGAACTTATTTCTCCTATCTAGCTGTAATTTTATATTCTTTAAAAAAATCTGTCCTTATATTCTCCTTTCTTTCCCAGCTTCTAGTATCTTCTAGTATCTTCTGTTCTACTTTCTCTGTTTATGAGATCAACATTTTATAGCTTTCACATGAGTGAGAACAGATGGTATTTGTCTTTCTATGCGTAGCTTATTTTACTAACATAATGTGCTCCAGTTTTTTCCATGTTGCCTTGAATGACAGGATTTTAATCTCTTTTTTATGGCTAAATAGTATTTTATTGTGCATATATGCCACTTTTCTTTATCCATTCATCTGTTTTTGGACACTTAGGTTAGTACTGGTCCAGAAGAAAATAATTTTATATAACTATAAAATATGTGTTAATTGACTGTTTATGTTATTGATAAGATATCCAGTGAAGAGTAGGATATTGGTAGTGAAGTTTGTAGAGAGTCAACTTATATACAAATTTTCAACTATGTTGGCAATTGATGCCCCAAACCCCCACATTTTTTAAGAGTTAACTGTGTAGTCAAAGTGCTAAAAAACAGAACTGCCAACTAAGAATACTTTACTTGTCAAATCCTACACAATCAAGGAGAATTTATTGATGGGATACAAAGGTAAATAAAAAAACACATTCAAAACTGAAAGAGAAATAAAGTTTTACCATGAAAACAAAACCCAAGGGAGTTCATCACCACTAGACTTCCTTAAAGAAATGCTTAAGGGAATCCTTCAAGGTGAAATGAAAGGATACTAATTAGTAACATAAAATGTGAAAATATAAAACTCATTGGTAAAAAGTATATAATCAAATGTTGAAGCGCTAATTTTTTAATGGCAGTGTTTGAAACACTTATAACTCAAGTATACAGGTTAAAAGATGAAAATATTAATGATAAGTATATAATAATACAATATAAAAATATAAATTGTGGCAAAAACATAAACTGGGAGTAGTAAAAGTCCATAACTGTTGTATGCAAAGTTAAGTTTTTATGATGTAAAAATAAATGATTAGAATATGTCTTATGTATGTCTGATGTTAACCACAAAGAAAAAATCTTGTACTAGAACCACAAAAGATAGAGGTAAAGGAATTAAAGCATATGGCCACAGAAAACCATCAAGCACAAAAAAGGCAGGAAGAAAGGAATAAATTAACAAAGAATCTGCAAAACAAGCAGAAAACAAAATGACAGCAGTAAATTCTTACCTATCAATAATTATGTTGAATGTAAATGGGTTAAATTCTCTAATCAAAAGACAGAGAGTAGCTGAATGGATCAAAAAGAGCACCTAGACATATGCTGCCTACAAAAACAAACAAACAAAAAAAAAAAAAACAACTTTATTTCAGCTTTAAGGGCACACATAGACTGAAAGAGAATTGAGAGAAAAAGTTAATCCTAGCAATGGTAACCAAAAGAGAACAGGGTAGGCATACTTTATATCAGATAAAATAGACTTTAAGTAAAAAACTTTGAAAAGAGGCAAAAGGGTCAGTATGTATGATAAATTATTATGTATTCTTGATCAATTCATCAAGCATACATAATTATATATATATATTCCACATTGAAACACCTAACTATACAGTATAAAGCAAATATTAACAGAACTGAAGTGAGAAATCAGTAGTAATGTAGTAATAATTCAAGATGTAGTATTTTCAAAATGTAGTAATATTGGAACACCTAACTATATAGTATAAAGCAAATATTAACAGAACTGAAGTGAGAAATCAGTAGTAATGTAGTAATAATAACAAGACTTCAATACTATATTTTCAAAAAGGTATAGAACATTTAGAGGAAAAATTAATAGGAAAACAGAGGAGTTCAGCAACATTCTAACAAAATGGGTCTAACAGACATATAGGATGATTTTCAAGCTGAGTTTTCTGTTCTATTCCTTTGGTCTATGTGTCTATTTTTGTTCCTTATGGTATAGTTTAAAGTCTGGTAAAGTGATGCCTCCAGATTTGTGTCTTTTGCTTAAAGTTGCTTTCGCTACTCAGGCTCTTTTCTGGTTCCAGGTGAAGTGTAGAATTGTTTTTTCTAGACTTGCAAAAAATGACATGGTAGGTATTTTGATAGGGATTGCAAGTGAATATGTAAGTCACTGTAGGTGATATAGACATTTTAACAATGTTGAACATGATATTTTTATCCATGAACATGATACTTTTAAAAAAAATTTTTTACATCATCTGCAGTCTCCTTCCTCAGTGATTTGTAGATCTGTTTGCAGAAGTTTTTTACCTACTTGGTTAAATATATGCCTAAGTATTTCATTTTCTTTGTAGCTATTGTGAAAGGTATAATGCAGAAGATTAATGAAACAAAAAGTTTAGATCCAAAAAACATTTTTTAGAAAACTAAAGGAATTTAATATTTCTAAAAATATTAGGATTTAAAACAATTTAAATTTAAGGTATACATATATTTAAATTACAAATTTACCAATTATTAATTTAATATTTCTAAAAATATTAGGATTTAAAATAATTTAAATTTAAGATACACATATATGTAATTTATCAAGTAATTGCAAAGATATTTGGGGGCTTTGCATTCTTTATTTTGTGTGAAATTTGCTTTTAAACCCTTATGGTAGTAATTTTCTAGGAAATACTTGAATAGGTTTTACTAACGTTTAATTTTTTTAAATTGTCAAAGATAAAGACCACATTTCATTTGGGTTTTGTAGACCATTCTTTGGGGCAGGTCGTGTTTAGTCATCATTTTGAATTTTTTACTTGTAAATAATATTGGAATGTAACATCCCAATCAGTGGTTAATCTGGAAAAGAAACAACAGAGAAATTAAATTGTATTATATACTTACTATAGACCAGGCACCTGAAATAGTTTTACAACTGCTTTGATGGCAGACAGGACTAGGTTGAACTTGATCATGATATATAATTTTTTTTAATGTGTAGCTGTAATCTATTAGCTAAGATTTCTTTCAGCTAATCTTTAGCTAATTTCTTTAAGCATTTTCCCTGCATTCTCTTCTAGTATTTTTCATAGTTTCATGTCTTAAATTTAAATGTTCTATCCAGTGAGAATCAATTTTTGTTAATGGTGAAAGGGGTATCCAATTTTATTCTTTTTGAGACAGAGTCTCACTTTATCACCCTCAGTAGAGTGCCATAGCATCACAGCTCACAGCAACCTTCAATTCTTGGGCTTAGGCAATTCTCTTGCCTCAGCCTCTTGAAAAGGTGGGATTATAGGTGCCTGCCACAATACCTGGCTATTTTTATCTTGCAGTTTGTCTGGGGCTGAGCTCAAACCCTCCACCTTCGGTATATGGGGCCAGTGCCCTACACATTGAGCCACAGACACTACCCCAAGTTTCATTCTTCTATAGGTTGCTAGCCAGTTCACCCAGCACCGTTTATTAAATAATGAATCTTTCCCCTAGTGAATGTTTTTGATAAGCTTATCAAAGATCAAATGACAATAGATAGCTGGGTTCATCTCTTGGTTCTCTATTATGAGATTTATGTTTCATAAATCTACTTGTCTATTTTTGTGCCAGTACCATGCTGTTTTGATCACTATAGATTTATAGTATAGCTTGAAGTCTGATAATGTGATACCTCCTGATTTGTTTTTATTACTGAGTAATGTATTGGCTATTCAAGATTTTCTCTGATTCTGTATTAATTGAAGCACTATTTCTTCAATCTCTTTAAAGTATGACAATGGTGCTTTAATAGGGATCACATTAAATCTGTAGTTTGCTTTGGGTAGTATGGACATTTTAACAATTGTTGGTTCTTCCTAGCCATGAGCATGGTATGTTTTTCCATTTGTTAACATCTTCAACTATTTCTTTTCTCAGAGTTTCATGATTCTCTTTATAGAGATCTTTCACGTCCTTTGTTAGGTAAATTCCCAAATATTTCCTCTTCTTTGGCACTACTGTAAAATGAATAGAGTCCTTGACTATTTTCAGCTTGGCTATGGTTGGCATATATAAAAGCTACTGATTTGTAAATAATGATTTTGTATCCTGAGATGCTGCTGTATTCCTTGATCGCATCTTTTTGTAGTTGAGTTTTGTAGTTGAGTCCCTGGGGTTTTCCATGTATAGGATCATGTCATCCATGAAGAGTAAAAGTTTAATTTCCTCTGACCCCATGTGAATACACTTGATTTCCTTAGCTTGCCTGATTGCAATGGCTAAGACTTCCATTACTATGTTGAATAGCAGTGGAGACAATGGGCATCCTTTCCTAGTTCCAGATCTGAGTGGAAATGTATTCAGTTTTACTCCATTCAATGTGATATCAGCTATGGGTTTGCTGTAGACGGCCTCTAACAGTTTAAGAAATGTCCTGTCTAAGACTATTTTCTTAACTGTTCTGATAATGAAAGAATGCTGAATATTATCAAAAGCTTTTTCTGCATTAATTAAGAGAATCATGTGATCTTTGTTTTTATTTGTGTGATGTATTATATTTATGGATTTATGTATGTTGAACCAACCTTGTATCCCTGGGATAAAACCAACTTGATCATGGTGTATAATTTTTTTGATGTGTTGTTGAATTCTGTTTGCTAGGATCTTATTGAATATTTTTTGTATCAATATTCATTAATGATATTGGTCTATAGTTTTCTTTCTTTGATGGGTCTTTTCCTGGTTTGTAGATCAGGGTGATATTTCCTTCATGAAATGTGTTCCTTCTTTTTCTGTGTTTTGGACAAGGTTATGTAATACAGGTACTAGTTCTTCTTTAAAGGTTTGGTAAAATTTGGATGTGAAGCCATCTGGTCCACGACTTTTGTTTTCTGGGAAATTTTGTATAGTTGATGCTATTTCAGTACTTGATATAGGTCTATTCAGAATTTCTAATTCTTTCTGGTTGAGACTAGGAAGGTGGCATGCTTCCAGGTATTGGTCCATTTCCACCAGATTTTCAAATTTCTGACAACAGAATTTTTCATAGTAATGATTGAGGATTTTTTTGATTTCTGAAGTGTCTTTTGTTATTTCTCCTTTATCATTTCTGATTCACGATATTAGAAATTTTACTTTTCTGTTTCTGGTTAGGTTAGCCAAAGATTTATCAATTTTATTGATCTTTTCGGAAACCACCTTTTGTTTCATTGATCTTCTGGATGATTCTTCTTTTTTCAATTTCATTAATTCTCCTTGAATTTTGGTTATTTCTTTTCTTCTGCTGGGTTTGGGATTGGAATGTTCTTCCTTTTCCTGTTGCTTGAGATGACCCATTAAATTTTTGACTTCCTCTCTGTCTGTTTTTTTGAGTCTTCCAATACTATAAATTTCCCTCTTAGTACTGACTTTGTAGTATCCCAAAGGTTTTGATATCTCCTGTCTTCATTATCATTTTGTTCCAAAAATTTGGTGATTTCCTTCTTAATCTCATCTAGAACCCAGCAATCATTCAGCATATGATTATTTAGTTTCTAAGACTTTGTTTGAGCATGAAGATTCCTGTTGCTGTTGAGTTTAACTTTTATTCTGTAATGGTCCAAGAAGATACAAGGAATAATTTTGATTCTTTTAAATTTGCTGAGGTTAGACTTGTGGCCTAAGATATGATCAATTTTGGAGGATGATTCATGGGCTGATGAGAAGAATGTGTATTCAGTTTTATTAGGATGACATGTTCTGTATATGCCTGTTAAGTCCATTTGTTGTAGAGTCAAGTTTTAGCCCAATATTTCTTCATTTAGTTTATTCTTGGCAGATCTATCCACAACTGTAAAAGGAGTGTTAAAATCTCTAACTATTATGGTTCAGGAAGATATCAAATTATTCATATTTGTTAGTGTTTGCTTTATAAATTGAGGAGCACTGATAGGGCACATAGATGTTAATTATTGAATTCTCTTCATGTTGAGTGTTTCCCTTGACTAATATGTAGTGACCATCCTTATTTTTCCTTATCTTTGTTAGTTTAAAGCCTATTGTATCTGTGAATAAAATTGCAACCCCTACTTTTTTCTGACTTCCATTTGCCTGTATTATAGATGTCCATCCCTTCACCTTGAGTCTATTTTTATCCTTTAAGGTAAGATGAAACTCTTGTATGCAACAGATATCTGGTCTGAGTTTATGTATCCAGCCGGCCAACCTGTGTCTCCTTATAGGACAATTTATACCATTCACATTAATTGGGAGAATTGATAAGTACGTTAGTGTTTTGGGTGTCATGTTTTTCAAATGCCTAGTGAATATATTTAATACTTTACTCACTGTGGAAGTTAGGTTTTGTTCAAAACTTTCTGGGTGAGTAACTTTGGTGGTGGACCATTGTGCTGATCATTATGGAGGATGGGTTCAAGAATATCCTGGTGAGCTGGTTTAGTTATGGCAAATTTCTTCAACATGTGTATGTCAGGAAAGTATTTCATTTCTCCATTGCAGATGAGGCTAAGGTTAGCTGGATACAGGATCCTGGGCTGGAAGGTTTTTTGTTTTAGGAGATTGAAGGTCATTGACCATGCTCTAATGGCTTGAAAGATTTCAGTTGAGAGATATACAGTCATTCTAATATTTCTCCCTTTATAGGTAATGCTTTTCTTACATCTGGCTGCTTGCAGAATTTTCTCTTTCATATTAACTTTGGCAAAGTTAATTACAATGTGTTAGGAGATACTTCATTTGGATTGAGTTATGCTAAAGTTCTGAAACTGTCTGCTATCTGAATTTCTGTATTGCAATGCTTGGGAAATTCTCCTCCATAATATCTTGGAATAGAGAATTTGTGCCTTTAGGACCATCCTCTTCTTCTTCAGGAATTCCTATAAGAGGAATGTTTGATCTTTTGGAGTGATCCCACAACTCAGAGAATGATCAGTTTTTCCATCTCTCTGCCTCTCTGAGCATTTGAGAACGGTCAAAAACTTTGTATTCAATTTCAGAGATCCTTTCTTCTCCCTGATCCACTCTATTAATTAAGGATTCTGCTGTATTTTGGATCTCCTTGAATAGCTTTTTCATTTCCTTGAGCTCTGCTATCTCTTTTCTCATTGTGTCCATATCCTTGGAGACTTTGTCTTTGAATTCATTAAATTCTTAAGACGACTTTTGCACAACTCCTTGGATTTCTAATTCCATCTTACTTCCATTGTATTCGTCTTATTTGCCATCCATAGTCTGAAATTTATTTCTGATTATTTTAGCCATTTGTTCATGAATGGCATTTTCTGACTTATCTCCTTTGCAATTCCTTGGGGGAGTTGATCTACTCTGATTATTCATGTTGACAGAGTTCTTCCTTTGGTTCTGCCCCATGATTATTTTACACAGTTTGGATATTAAAACCAGTATTGGATTGAGGGTTCTAGGAACTGTAGTTACCTAACCCTTTACCAAAGAGCAGGGATTAGTGATTGTGGCTTTTCCTCTACAGCTTTACAAAGGTCCCTTTCAGATCTATAGCCAGAGACTCTAAGGACCTGATTGGTGTGATAGTGTTAGCTGGTTCTGTCTTGTAGTCAACTAGCCTCTATCCAATCCTACTGAATCATGGAATTAGGCTGAAATCTCAGCTGTGGGAGATACTAGCAACTGAGACACCCCGCCTCCCGCCAGTGACAATTGCAGGAGGAGAAGCAGTCTCTCCCACTTCAGCACAACCATGGCTCAACCTTGGAGGGTCCGTGGGTGGAAAACCCAGGTTGAGAGTACCAGCCCAATTACTGTTCAACTGAGAGTTCAAACAGTGTCCAGCAACCTGATGGCAGGAATCCACAGGCAGTTCTGTCCCAGAAACCCAAGAGGCTGGAGTTTGGCTCCCTCTGGTGCTCAATGGGGACAGGAAGCCCCACCCAACCAAAGAGTCAGTCCATAGGAGTCAGCACCTCCTTCTCTGCCTTATACTTCAGCCTCCTCCTGCCACTGGCAACCCCATGGGGCTGTGGCTCAGTTCCTTTTAGTGAGCAAAGGCACTAGGGATATGTGCCTTCCAGGGTCAAAGGGGAATTCATGCCTCCTTGTGTGCCACACTCAGCTACCAG
Organism: Galago senegalensis; assembly: GCA_963575145.1. Lineage (NCBI taxonomy): Eukaryota > Metazoa > Chordata > Mammalia > Primates > Galagidae > Galago > Galago senegalensis. The sequence goes on along the minus strand of CAUYTI010068832.1, from coordinate 1,770 downwards.
GCAACTTCGTGGAGCTGAAGCTCACTCCCTCCAGTGCTCAATGGCATCTGAGGAGTTCACCACTGGAGTTAGTCCCAGGATGTGATCACCACTGTCCATGGTGGATATCACTGCAGCTGTATTTCTCTCTCATAGAGTCTGCATCTCTGTCCCATCTGCTCTTCCACCAGCACCCCACACCCCCTAAGGTTGAGGCCTGACTTCCTCTGGGGGTCAAGAGAAATGGGAAGTGTTTCTCCGAAATCTAACCTAGGGTGTGAACTCTGCCACTATATTTGCTGCCTCCTAAAGAGGGAGTCCTGGTTTTTAGTGGCCTTCTCTCATGGGGTATAAAATGCAGTCTTCTCAGCACTGCATGCTTGTAGAGAGTACACAATAAGCCACTCTCTTGGGGGAGGGGGTCTGTTGTCCTCTTGGTGATGGGTTTTGTACTTGTAGTTTCCTTCCTTGGAGTCACAGCTTGCCTCAGCAGGAATGATGTGCACTCTTCAATTTCCTTTCTTAGCTCAGCTCTTGACCTTCAGCTTTCTTGAGAACATTCTGTCCTTTATCTCTCCTTCCAGATTGGAACCTCTGTCAAAAGCTGGCTCTAGTTGGCCACCTGACCCCCTACCTAGTTCTCCTTTTTAGTTAGGTACTTTTCTGCTTTTGGAATCAGAGTGATGTTTGATTCATAAAACATATTGGAGAAGGTTTCGTCCTTCTCAATGTTTAGGAATAGGTTCTGAAGTACAGGTTCAAACTCTTCTTTGAAAGTTTGATAGAATTCTGATATGAAGCAGTCTGGTGCAGAGCATTTTTTTGTTGGAAGCTTTTTTACTGTTTCTGCAATCTCATTGCTTAATATTGGTCTGTTCAAGAGATCTATTTTTTCCTGGTTAAGTCTAGGGAGATGGTTTGATTCCAGGTATTGGTCCATTTCTTCCACTTTGTCAAATTTCTGGGCATAGAGTATTTTGGTACTAGCCAGAGATAATCCCTTGTATCTCTGTGGTATATTGTTATTTTCCCCTTTTCATTTCTGATTGAGGTTATTAGAAATTTTATTTTTCTGTTTCTAGTTAATCTGGCCAAAGATTTATTGATTTTGTTTATCTTTTTGAAGAACTAACAATTGAAGAACCATTGTGTCTTTAATTTTCTGAATGACTCTTTTGTTTTCAATTTCCTTTACTTCTGACTTAATTTTGGTTATTTCTTTTTTCTGCTAGGTTTGGGATTGGATTACCCTTTCTTTTCCATTTTCTTAAGATGCTCCATTAGGTTGTTGAGGTGCTCTCTTTCTGTTTTTCAAATGTAGGCATCTAATGTGATAAATTTCCATCTCAAATTGGTTTTGCAATATCTCACAGGTTGTGGTAACTTGTAGCTTTATTGTTATATTTGAGGAATTTAACAATTTCCTCCTTATCTCTTACTTTTTTTAATTGAATGGTAACTATGTACATTAATGCACTTCTGGGGTACAGTATGGGGTTTTCACATGCAATCCAAAATACTTCCATCAAACTGGTCAACACAGCCTTCATGTCTTTTTCTCAGTTATTGTTTTAAAATGTTCACATTCTACTCTTAAAAAGATTCACTTGTACCCCTGTAAGATAAACCTCAGAAGTGATCCCTCCAATACCCCATATTCTTAGGCTATTTGGTTATAGCTTTCATATAAAAGGTATAAATTAGTTTCATAATAGGGGTGTGTACATTGGATACTTTTTTCTCCATTCTCGTGATACTTTGCTCAGAAGAACATTCTCCAGCTCCATCCAT
>CAUYTI010068831.1:0-12405 GCA_963575145.1 Galago senegalensis | reverse complement strand
ATGTGGCTATTTTGTGAGGATATGACTTTTATATTATTTTTGTTAATTTTACAATGGTAAACTTTAATAATAACAAATAATTGTTGAGAACTGATTATTGAGAACTGCTTATCAAAGTTTGCATTGTTGATCAGTTGTTAGAATTCGACTACCATTGTTTGGACTTAATGAACAATGGCATTTTTTGGCATTGGCAACCACGGAAACATTTTGTAACTATCTCTCAGACGATACACATTGCAGTACGTGCTAGTGCTAGTTAAACAAGTGATGTCAATAAATCAGCTATTCGGATAATTTAGGTAAGTAATTTATTTATTTCATGAATTTAGCAGACAGTACTCGTATTATTTATATTTTATAGTGGCAGCAAAAAGTCTAGCACCAGCCTTGAAAGTGACACTTACCACTGACGAGGCATCATTATTAAAAAAATATATTGATAAGGAAAAGGTTAACTCTTGGACATCAGCAAAAATCACAATAGAGGACAAATGTTTAGAAATATTTCATCATTTTGAAACAAAACATGTTCCATACAATAATGCACTAAAAATTGTGGGATATGTGCTGTCCTTATAGGAACTAATGCTGCAACTGAATGTGTTTTTTCTATGGTAAATAAAGTGTGGACATCAGAAAAATCACAATTAAGTGTTGAGACTTTGAAAGCCATTTTATGTGTGAAATATAATTTAACAAGTTCTTGTGAAAAATTTCATGACATTTTAAACAATGACAGCAATCTACTAAAAAAAATTCACTTGAATGAGAAATATGCCAAAGAATAAAATAATACTATACATAATTTTTAATGATTATATTTGTAAATTATACTTATGTTAAATTAAAAAATATATATTACAATACTATTTTTGCATTCTATGAAAAATTTTGTTGCTCCATATAGACCAAAATTTTAATTAAGAACCCCCCCATCCCTGGTCAATGGTGTCCCACTTTACCAATGTTAAAATCTGGTCACCTTATAATACATGCAACAGGTATTCATGAATATGTGGAAAATTGAAACCCTCATTCTTTGCTGGTAGGAGTCTAAAATGGTGTAATTACTCTGGAAAATAGTTTGGCAGTTCCTAAAAAGGTTAAATGTGGAGTTGCCTCATCACTCAACAATTCCATTCCTAGGTACCCAAGGGACTTGAAAACATATGTTTACATAAAAACTTCCATGCAAATGTTAACAGCAGTATTATTCATAATCCCCCAAAAGTGGAAAATGTGAGGTTATTTAGTGGAATATTGTTTGCCACTGAAAGAAAAAAAAGCCGTGATATCCCCTACAATAAAAATTAACATTGAAAACATTTTGCTAAGTCAAAGGAGGCTGCCATACACACAAATTATATGATTCCATTTACATAAAATGTGCAGAATTTACAAATCTGTAGGAACAGAAAGTAGATTAGTGGTTGTCTGGGGCTGAGGCAGTGGGTAGAGAGAGGGAATGGGGAATTACTGTTAATATATATAGGGTTTCTTTTAAGGGTGATGAAAATGTGCTAAAATTAGGTTGTGGGTCTAAAATTACTCATGGCTGTGAGCATACTAAAACACATTGTGAACTTCAGATGGGTAGATTTTATGGTATATGAAATATATGTTAGTGAATCCTTTTTTAAAACATACTTTAGCACGGGATCTATTAAGGAAAAATAAATCAACCTATCATAGGATTTGATTCTCAAATTTTGGTTATTTTAACGGTCACTGTGAGCTGGCTCACCAGCAACCTTGTTTTTCTCCTGTTCCTGGGAGTAGAATCCCACTTTGATTCAGTTTGAAGGCAATGGTGTGCCTGACCAGATGATGAGTGTTGATTAACCTAACTCCAAACTCAACATGGCATCATCATTTACCTTTGACAGTGATTGGGTTAGGGGTGGCTGGCGGGTGACTCAGTCCTAGCCATTGACACACAAAAGAAGACTTCAGCTAAGAGTCGTAACAGGCTAAAATATCTTGGGTAAAAAAGAAAGACCCCTCTATTCTCGGCTTCTAGACTTTATTTTGTGAGGAAGTGATGCTTGGGAGTGCATCAATCATGTGATAACCATGAGGACAGAGAGACAGGCCTGCATTTCTGGAACCACCTGCCTCCAGACTTCTTATGAGATTCATTAATAAAACCCCATTATTTAAATCACATTCTATCAGATATGCTGTTTATTGCAGCTAAAAACCTCCTAGTTGATACATTTTCTCTCTCTCTCTTTTTTTTTTTTGAGACTAAATGGGCACATTTCTGAATTCTGATAAAATTACACGCTAAGCCTAGATCAGTCATTTTCAACAGGGTTACCATGAGAGGATCTTAGGTGTGCTATATTTTTAAAGATCATTGATTAAATGATTTTTGAAAGACATTTAAAGCACAGTAAGTATATTCTTTTTTTACTCTCTCTTTTTTTTTTTGATCAACATAGTTTAAGTGTGCCCTGGAAGTTTAACACTTGGTTCAAGAGTGCCATGAGATAAAAAGTTTGAAAAACACTGACCCTCGAGCAATGTTCCTTTTTAGAAGGTGAGATAAAATTGATCAGAAGACAGGCCTCAGACTAGTCAAAGGTATACAAGGAAGCATGTGCTCCATAGGAGAAGCAGCGTTCTTTATATACGTGGAGAGGAGGGCTGCTCAGCCTTTGTCGGGAAGCAAAGGTACTGACCCCTATCACCTGTCAAGGATGCCAGATAAGCGTTTAGTGAAGCCTGAATGACAAAGGTCAGAAAATTCTAAATTCTAAGTCTTTTAATTCTCACACAAAAAGTTCTAAGACCATGGACTCATTTTCCTACAGAAGAGAAAATTAAGGCACCCTGCTTCCAAATATGTTAATATTTTATTACTTTGTCAGCTTGGGCTCAAGCTAACAACCAGAAACCATTTCTTCATTGGGTTTGCATAACTCCTTGTGAAAATCTGAACAAAATCTTAGCGTTCACCGTTTAGGGTAATTTGATAAACTATTCTAGATGTGAAAAAGAAACATACCATGCTAGATAAGCAGACATAATAGTTCTCTAGGCAAATTACCATTTTACTTATTTACATTGTTTATCTTTTTTGTTTTGTTTTGTTTTTGAGACAGAGTCTCATTTTGTGGCCCTGGGTAAAGTGCCGTGGTGTCATAGCTCACAACAACCTCAAACTCTTGGGCTCAAGCAATCTTCTTGCTTCAGCCTCCCAGGTAGCTGGGACTACAGGCACCAACCACAACTCTTAGCTAATTAAATTGCTTACCTTAATAGAAATGGGAGAATGTGTGAAAATACCTACAATTGTTAATGCTACGATGAAATGGTGACATCAAACCTGTTGACTTAGGATTTATCCTTGTCTCACAATTGTTATATAATTCTTTGTGTATAATTGTTGAAAAAACTGACCTAAATAAATGCCAAATGTAGCCATGAACTAATAAGACAAACTCACATCTTATTTGTGGTAGAATTAATGCCACAAAGGCAGGTTTAACTGCCACTGTTGTTTAATGTTCATATTGTATAGTCAAAAATAGTTGAATAACCCACTTCAAAATGGCGATTTGAGTTCCATGTATACACTTATTAGTGAAACAATTAAACCTGATGAAAATTATTTTTTAAAAAACAAAATTGCTATTAAAATTCTTGGGAAATTTTCATAAGGAAATGAAGAACCGTAAACATGTCCACTGCATCTACTAAATAGTGGTAAATATAGGAAGAAGCTATGGCACTTAAGTCACTATCTGCTCCTTATGTCTAGGCTGGAAACTCTATTCCCAGTAGCTGTGGCCAAGAAGATGGAGCTTACTCTCTTCTCAGCTCCCCGTAGATGGCTATGATATCTCACAGGGAGGGGTTAGCTGCCAGGATTTCACATGTTGCCCACAGCTCTGTACTAAAGAGACTGAATTCTGAGTATGACTAAGAGGGCAGAGGCTCCTTTTTATGATTAGAGGAGAGAGGTTCTAACCCAAGTGCAACAGGCTGAGAACACAAGAGCCCCAACTGTCCTCACCCCAGTTTGCTCAGGGATAATAGTTCTACTCTAAGAAATGCCATCTGAGTAGATGAGAGGCTAGCACCTCTACCCAGCACCTTACTTCTAAAGCAGAGAAGAGAGAGAAAACCATCTCTGCCTCTGCCTTCAGCTCTGGAGCCATAGCCCAGAAATTTTGTCAAGGAGAAGAGACAGGCTAAGAAACAAAGCTCTGAAACATTCCCCCAAAGAACTAATTATATTAGAAACAGAGGATGGGGAAGTTCAAGCCTAACGATATTTCTCAAAATCAGTGGAGATTTTGGTCATAAGCAATTAAGAGGAGGCTGGTAACTTCATAATAAAGAAAACCTCAATGATAGGCCAGCTATTTCCCAGAGAAAATCAGGGAAAGAGGCAGTTAATAGCACTACTCTTGGGGTCAGAGCAAACTTCAAAGACTTGGCCTCAAAATTACCCCTGAAAAGAGGTCCAAATTTAATTGGCTTTGACTGTGGAGCAATTTATGCCTCAAGGGGTTGTCAAAACAGTAGAGTAATCAGCCAGCTATTACTGGAGTCTAGAAACTGGATGTGATACCAACAGAGACAGACAGTTTAACTGAGCAATCATGAGAAATGACAGTCACAGAAAGCCCTTCGAAAACTACTGTCATCCCAGGGTGACTATGTACCTGCCCAAGGCTGTACTCCCTGACATCAGAGGCTTCTCACTGTAGGGAAAGTAGATTTCACTAAAAAGGTTCAGCCAAGACACTAAAGAAATAAATAAGCAAATGGCAACAATAAGCCCTGGAGTTGCAAGGAATTAGTATCTATAATTTATTCAGGATATTACCTAACAATCTCATTTTCAATAAGAAATGATGATGTGTGAAGAAATAAGAAAGTATGACCCATACATGGGGGGTTGGGGGAAGGGTAGGGGGAAGCAACAGAAACTGCCTATTAGAGGATTTAGACATCACACATGACAAAGACCTCAAAACTGTCATTACAAATATGCTCAAAGAGCTAAAGGAAACCATGTTTAAAGAATTAAAAGAATGTATGATGATAATGTCTCATGAAACAGAGAAAAATTTATGAAAAAGGCCAAAGTAGATTTGAACTGATAGAAGAAAAAACATCAGTGAATTTAAGAACAAATCAATAGTGATTATGAAATCTGAAGAAAAAGAATAAATAAAAATGAACAAAGAAATATGGGACACCAACAAGCATATAAGGGGTGTATGAAAATGAGAGAAGAGGAAAAATATTTTTAAATGGCTGGAAATCTCCCATATTAGGTGAAAAACATCAATCTATACATGTAAGAAACTCGCTGAACTCCCCGTAGGATAAACACGCACAGACCTATACCCAGACAGACATATCATAGTAAAAATGTTGAAAGACAAAGAGAAAAATCTTGAAACCAGCAAGAGAAAAATGGCATATAAGGGAACTCCAAATGCTCAACAACTGACTTACTGGAAGCAAGGGAATTCAGGCCATGCCTGTAACCCCAGCACTTTGGGAGCCTGAAGGAGGAGTCCAGGAGATTGAAATCAGTGTGGGCAACAGTGAGAGATGCCATTACTACAAAAAAGTTTGTTTGTTTGTTTTAAATTACCCAGGCATGGTCCCATGAACTTACAGTCCCTGCTGCTTAGGAGGCTGAGGCAGCAGGATCATTTAAGCACAAGAATTCAAGGTTCCAGTGAGCTGTTTGTGCCACTGCACTCTAGCCTCAGCAAGTGTGACAAAGCAAGACCCTGTCTCTGTTAAAAAAAGAAAACCATGAACAAGGGAATCCAGAAAGTAGAGCATTCAAAGTGCTAAACAGAAAAATTCTGTCAACCGAGTATATAATATCCAGCAAACTATCTTACAAAAATGAAAGAAATAATAAAGACATTCCCAAATAAACAAAAACTGAGCTAATCTATTACTAACAGAAATGCTAAAGGAAGTTCTTCAGGCTAAAAGAAAGTGACCCTTGGTGGTAATTTGAATATCCCCCACCCACCCACCAGGTGCCTCTGCACAGAGCGCACAGGTTAAAAATAATTATGTAATTATACAAGGTCTGACAATTAAGTTCACAAACTCATCCTAGAAAAAGTGCTGCATACCTCACTGCTGAATATCACGATGGTTATCTTCAAAGTACTTCCCCTGGGAAGCTGTGCTCTAATGCCAGCTCCTAGTCCATCTTTCAAAGCAACTTTGGAACTCTTTTTCTGGAATGGCCATCAGAGCTGTCATTGTGCTACCCTTGATGTCCTGAATGTCATCAAAATGTCTTCCTTTTAATATTTCCTTTATCTTTGGGTAAAGAAAAAAGTCACTAGGGGCCAGCTCAGGTGAGTAGGGAAGGTGTTCCAATACAGTTATTTGTTTACTGGCTAAAAACTCCCTCATAGACAGTACCAAGGCTTTGAACCAAGAGTTCAGGTTGTTTTGATCTAACTTTTTCATGCAGCCTGTTCAGTACTTCCAAATAGTAAACTAGGTTAACTGCTTGTCTGGTTGTTACAAATTCATAATGAACAAGCCCTCTGATATCAAAAAAGGTTAACAACATGGTTTTGACTCTCGATTTGCACTGATGGAACATTTTTGGTCATGGGGAACTGGCTGACTTCCATTGTGCACTTTGATGCTTTGTTTCAGGGTTGTATTGGTACACCCATGTTTCATCACTATTTATAAAGACAGCCCAAAACATCATCTTGCCTCTCCAAAAGGTCTTGGCAAACTTCAGCTCTCCTTTGCTTTTGTTCATCAATAAGCTTCTTTGGGAAAATTTTTTCACACACCTTTCTCATGCCCAGTTTTTCAGTTAAGATTTTCCTGTTTCTCCATCAATGTTTACTTGGCCTGCTATGCTCCTTACAGATGGCTGACAATTTTGACACATAATTCAATGAAATTTTGCAATATTGTCATCAGTTCTACTTGTTACTGGCTGTTCTGACCTTTCTTTGTCAGTGACACTTTCTCTCCCCTCAGAAAAACGGTTTAATCCATTTGTACACTGCCATTTTCTTCATGGCATTATCCTCATAAACTTGGACTAACACGTCCCTCATTTCACTTCCACTCCTGCCACGTTTAACAAGAAATTTAATGTTTATTCATTGCTCTAATTTAAGCTCTGACATTCTCACAACGGTACACAAAAGACTCAAAAACAATGATGAATCCCACTTAGTGAGACACCACGTGCTAACACAAACACATCTGTGAGACACTGGCATACGAAGGTTATGAAATCTTAGTGGGTTATTTGTACAGTACTGCCAATGTAAGCGCACTGGCGTATTTGCAAATGTTCATATAAGATAGCATATATGTATATTTCTTTTCCTATCTTCTCATAACTTATTTAAAAAGGAGTTACATACATATAATCATATACACATATAATTTGTATTTTGGGACTTATAACATACACAAATATATGACAATAACAACATATAAAATATGGGTGGAAGCAAGGTTGTATTAGAGTAAAAAATGACACCAGAGAATATCTTTTCTTTTTACTTAAATATTAAGCATTATTAAGTGTAATAAATTATTAAATTATTGAATTATTAACATTATTAGAAAATGTTAAAAATAAATTATATTATTAAAATATTATTTAAATAATATATTTTGATGGTTCAAATAATTTTTCTTAGAGTAATGAATCATACAATGATGAAGTCAAGACTTTTGGTGTACCTGTCACCAAAATAGTGTACGTTGTACCCAATAGGCAGATTCATATCCCTTACCCCATTCCATCCTCCTTTTTTTTAGTTTTCAGTGTCCATTATACCACTTTGTGACCATACACACACCTCCTTTAGGCCTCACTTATTAATGAGAACATGTAGCATCTGTTTTTCAATTCCTGAGATATTTCACTCGTGTTAATGATCTCCAGTTCCACCCAAATTTCTGTAAAATACATTATTGATTCCTTCGTATGGTTGAGTAGCACTCCATGGTATATATGTGCCATGTTTTTCCTATTCATCTAGTAGTTGATGGGCACTTAATTTGATTCTACGTCTTCACAATTTAGAATTCTATTGTGATAAGCATTCAGATGAAAGTGTCTTTAAAAAAAAAAAAAATGACTTCTTTTCCTTCAGGTAGATACCCAGTAGTGGGATTGCTCGGTTGAATGGTAAGTCTAAATTTATTTATTTGAAGAATTGCCATACTGTTTTCCATAGAGGTCGTACTTATTTGCAGTCCTCCAAGCAGCACATAAGCATTCCTTTCTCTCTGCACCCATACCAGCATCTATTGTTTTTTGATATTTTAATAATTATTCTAACAGAGATAAGGTGGGATCTCATTTTAGTTTTAATGTGCATTTCCCTGATTAGTGATGGTGAGCATATTTTCATGTGTATTGGCCATTGTCTATCCTCTTTTCCAAAAGTTTGTTCATATCTTTTGCCCAGTTTCCGATGGGGCAACAACTATGTTGTTGCTGCTGTTGTTTTCTGACTTGAGTTCTTCATAGAGTCTGGATATCAGCTCTTTGCCAGATGTATAGTTTGTGAATATTTTCTCCCACTTAGTAGGTTGTCTGTTTACTCTGTTGATTATTTGCTATGCAGAAACTTTTTAGTTTAAATACATTCTATTTTGTTGTTACTGCTGTTATATTTGCTTTTGGAGATTTATTCAGAAATTCTTTGCCTAGGACAATGTATGGAAGATATTTTCCCTACATTTTCTTCTAGAATTTTTACAGTGTCCAGCCTTTATCCATCTTGAGTTAATTTTTGTACATGGTGAGAGAGAAGAATCCAGATTCATTCTTCTGCATGTGGCTCTCGAATTTTCCCAGCACAATTTTTGAACAGGGTATCCTTTCCCCCACTGTATATTTTTGTCTGTCTGCTTTGTCAAAAATCAATTGGTTATAGTTACTATGTATATGGCTTTATTTGGGGGTTCTCTATTCTATTCCATTGGCCTATGTGTCTACCTTTGTAGAAGTACCATGCTGTTTTGGTTACCATCGCCTTGTAGTATAATTTGAACCTAGGTAATGCTTCCACATTTGTTCCTTTTGCTTAAGATTGCTTTGGCTAAGTAAGCTCCTTTTTTGTTCCAGTATAATTTGAGGATTTTTTGTTCTAGCTCTATGAAAACTGACATTGTATTTTGATGAGAATTGTGTTGGATTTCCATAACACCTTAGGCAATGAGGACATTTTAACAATGTTGATTCTGCCCATCCAAGAGTAAGGGATATTTTTCATTTGTCTGTGTCATCCATGATTTCTTTCATCAGTGTTTTGTAGTTCCCCTTGTAAAGATCTTTCATCTTCTTGGGTCAGTACATTCCTAGGTATTTTATTTGCTGTTCTGCTATTGTAAATGGCATTGAGTGTTTTGGGGGGGGGGGTGTTTTTTTGTTTTTTTGGTTTTTTTTTTTTTTTTTTTTTCAGTTTTTGGCCAGGGCCGGGTTTTTACCCACCACCAACAGTATATGGGGCCAGCGCCCTACTCCTTTGAGCCACAGGCACAGCCCAATAGCACTGAGTTTTTTTATTTGACTTTCAACTTGAGTATTATTAGTATATAGAAATGCTACTAATTTTTGTCTATCAATTTTCTAACCTGAGACTTAACTGAATTTATTTATTAATTCAAGGAATCCTTTGGTGACATTTTTAGGGTTTTCTAGATATAAGATTATATTGCTGGCAAACAGAGATAGTTTGACCTCCTCTTTCCTTATTTGGATACCTTTCATTTCTTTCTCCTGTTGGAATGATCTGACTAGGACTTCCAGCACTATGCTGAATAGAATTGGTAGCACTGGGCATCTTTATATTGATGTAGTTCTTAGGGGAAATGCAGTCAACATTTCTCCAGGCAGTATGATGTTGGCTGTGGGTTTGTCACATATGGTTTTTATTATTTTGAAATATGTTCCTTCTTCTCCTGGTTTGTTGAGGTTTTTATCATGACAGTCTGAGGGATTGTATTGAATGCTTTGTGCCTATTGAAATGATCATATGGTTTTCATTTTTAAATTATGTTTATGTGGTGAATCACATTTATAGATTTGTGTATATTGAACCAACCTTACATTCCAGGGCTGAAACCCACTATATCATGGTGAGCCCACATCTTTTTAATATGCTATTTAATTCAGTTTGTTAATATTTTGCTGACGATTTTTGCATCGATGTTCTTGAAAGATAGTGGTCTGTAGTTTTCTTTTTTGTTGTGTCCTTTGCTGGCTTTGGTATTAGAGTGATACAGGATTTGTAGAATAAGTTAGGGAGGTTTCCCTCCTTCTCAATGTTATGGAACAAATTCACTAGAATAGGTGCTAGTTCTCCTTTGCAGGTCTGGTAGAATTCAGTCATAAATTTGTCTGGTCCTGGGCTTTTTTGTTGTTGTTGGGAGACTTTTTATTATTATATCAATTTTATTACTCAATATTGGTTTATTCAGAATTTCTATTTCTTCCTGATTCAAACTTCTGAGCCTGTATATAGCAAACAATTATGCATTTCCATTAGATTTTCTAGTTTGTGTGCAGAGAAGTTCTTACAATAGTCTTGGATGATATTGGTACCTAGATATCTAAATCTTTAGCAATACCAAGGAAATTTTCCTCCATTATTCTCTCAAATAGATGTTTCATGCTTTTGTTTTATTTTCTTCTTCCTCAAATACTTATGAGTCTTATATTTATTTGCTTTACATGATCTCATATTTCTTAGAAGTATTGTTCATTCTTATTACTTTTTATTCATATATAACTGACTGGGTTAATTACAAAGCCTTGTCTTCAAGCTGTGAAATTTTTTCTTTTGCTTAATCTGTTGTTAAACTTTCCACTGTATTATTGAAATTCCTTAAGTGAGTCTTTTATTTCCAGAAGTTCTGTAATATTTTTCTTAAATTATCTATCTCTTTAGCAAATTTTTCATTTCTGTTTTAAATTATTTTCTGTGTTTATGTTTTGGTTTTCTTTCTGTTTTTATTGTTGTTGTTGCAGTTTTTGGCCTGGGGCTGGGTTTGAACCCACCACCTCCCGTATATGGGGCTGGCACCCTACTCCTTGAGCCATAGGCGCTGCCCTGTATGTGTTGATTTTCAACTGTCTCACTAGTCCCATTGATCTTACTTGCAATCTATATGCTGAATTCTATGTCGGACATTTAAACAACTTCCTTTTGGTTGGAGTCCTTTGCAATCATTTTGGGATCTTGCAACAAAATATTTTTTAGGTTGCCAGAGATCTTATCTTGGTTCCTTATTACCTGAAACCTCTTTTCTAGGTTCTAAACCAATAGCTTTGTGATACACTTGTTCTCCTCTTCTGGGAACTCTATTACTCAATGAAGAGAGAGAGAGATCCCTGGATGGCACACTTGAGTCCTGCTCTGGAACTGACCAGGCAGGAGAAGGGCAGATGTGTTGTGAGTCTGTAATAGTGCTGCTCTCCTGCATCTCTCCATTCCCCTGTGGTTGTCACAGACCAAGCAGGTATGAGGAGATATTTATGTGGGGGGATGGGCTGGTCACCAGGCCATTGCTGAAAGCTCAGACAGAGGCAGAGTGGGTCCTCTGTGGAAACAGATGGTCATGGGGGTTTGCTCTACCTGTACCCCCAGCAGCCACAGCAGGGGTGACAGGCTGGGGCTACATAGGTGGTAGCAGCAGGTGCCAGGGTCGTGGGCCTTCACTCGTGGCAGCAGCGGACACAGTGGTCAAGCAGTGCATGGCAGCATGGGTGTCGATCCTACCTAGGTCTGTCAGTGAAGGCACTAGCCAGGCGGCAGACACTAGATAGTATCTTGAAATCTCAGACACAAATGAAAAGAACCAGGGCTGGTAAACAAGGAGGGAAATAGAACAAACTCCTTTCTTCTCTCAGTTTCTTTGAAAGACATGCAATTATTTAAAGTAATAATTATAGCACTGTACTGTTGGGTTTTTACATTGTTGAATTGTTATATATTACTTTAAAAAACAATCATGAGGGAACAACTATATAGGTGTAACATTTTTGTACATAACTAGACTTAAGTTAGTATAAATCTGAGGTAGATTCTGAATATATAAATGGATCGCTAAAGAAACCAATGTCAAAACTCAAAAAGATAGAAAAAATATTAAAGGCATTGAAATGTTATGCAAAACATGCAATAAAAGAAAAAGACAGTTGGTCACATTCACCAATACAAAAGGACACTGGATAACCCAGCTATTAAAAAGTTGAAAAGTGGCTCAGCGCCTATAGCTCAACCGGCTAAGGCGCCAGCCACGTACACCTAAGGTGGCGGGTTCAAATCCCCAGCCTGGACCCGCCAAACAACAATGACGGCTGCAACCAAAAAATAGCCGGGCGTTGTGGCGGGCGCCTGTGGTCCC
>CAUYTI010068830.1:0-38435 GCA_963575145.1 Galago senegalensis | reverse complement strand
GCCTCCGCCTCCCAAGTAGCTGGGACCACAGGCGCCCGCCACAACGCCCGGCTATTTTTTGGTTGCAGCCGTCATTGTTGTTTGGCGGGTCCGGGCTGGGGATTCAAACCCACCACCTTAGGTGTACATGGCTGGCGCCTTAGCCGGTTGAGCTATAGACGCTGAGCCAAATCTATTTCTTTAACAAGGGAAATGGTCAAATTATAATTCACTTATATTCTGGAATGTTGGTAACTATTTAAAATGATGTTATGGAAATAGTATAAAATCAAAATTTTCTCATGACAATACAGCCAGGGAGAAAACTAAGAAACAAATTTTGACAACAATTAAAAAAAATCTTTATCACAGAAAGTAATATGGTAGTAAAAGCACGTGAATTTAACAGTTTGCATTTGAAAGGTTGTTTTTATTTTCTTTAATTATGAGCTCATACTTATGTGGTAATAAAATTATTGTTGTTTTTAAAGACAACTAAAAAAATTGTTTTAAATTTGTAGTAATACTATTTTTTGAACAAATAAAGCCAGAATAAAACCCTGGATTATGAAAATAGGTAAGCATTTTATCATCCCATCATTTTCAAAGCCTTTATGCAAATTAGCAAGTCGGCATTTAAAGGAGGGACATTGAATGAACCAACTAAGAACCTGTTTATCATTCCAAGTATAGATTTTTGTGTTTGCAGGTTTTGGAGGGAGAAGTATATGATGTTTGGAAACATGGACTGTTGGGTGTTTTATGGTACAAGACGCCATTTGTTCTCTCGTAGCCAAGGACAGACCATCTCTCTAAGCACTCTCTCTGCTTAGGCTGACCCAGGCCACCAGGCCACCAGGCCACCAGGCCCCAGATGACCTTCTGGCCTTTCCTGTCCCTGGGACCCTCTTCCCTGGTCTCTCAGCTCTAGCGAGGCGGGGTGTGATGACCACACTCCAAGCTCCTTCACGTTAGGGCTGCTGTGGATTCTGTTTCCTCTGCCTGGACCGCTCAGTCTCCAGGTCTTCACATGACTGGAATTTCATGCAATTGCTGCTTCCTCAGAGAAGCCTTTCCAGAACTACCCCAATGAAGATACTTATTTCCCCCAGGCCTCGTCCAAGTCACTCTCTATTATTCTAGTTAACTTATTCCCAGCATCACTTATCACTTTCTGGAGCAATCTCGTGCACTTTTTGGTTGAGTTGTTTATCGCCTTCCAGCACCTTCCCACCGGCTCCTTCAGCCCCGTGGCAGCACCATGGGACATGGCCTTGTTTGATTCTCTCACGTTCCTCCAGTAAACATTCAATAATGAACCGAAGCTGCCTATTTTCCTGTTTTTGTTTGTGATTTTCTAAGGCTGATGGGGTTGTTAGAACATGTTTGCAAACGATGGAGGGGGGCACTAATTCTCTCTAGTTTCTGGGATGCACTCTAGAGGTTGGCTCAGATCACCCCAGGCTCCTTTGGAGTGATAAGTGTCCCTGCGTAGAGCTGATGACTGAGCGTTACAGGTGGAAGGTGCTGTGTGCTTGCTGACAAAATGTGGACGCGTTTCCACGCGCCTTGGTCTAAGTTCTTCCTGGCAGTGCATCATAAGGAAGACTGGGAGGACTAACTTATTTTGGAGAGGAGAATCTAACGTCCCCAGCATTCCAAGGCCACACCATTTTCACCAAACACTGCTAGCAAGCTCCAGACTTACTGGGCTGGCAAGAATGGATTCACACAAGACTTTCTGGTTTTGTTCTGTTTGAGACAGATTCTCACTCTGCTGCCCAGGCTAGAATGTTGTGGCCTCAGCCTAGCTCACAGCAACATTAGACTCCTGGGTACAAGTGATCCTCCTGCCTCAGCCTCTGGAGTAGCTGGGACTACAGGTGCCTACCACAGTGCCTGGCTGATTTCTCTATTATTAGTAGAGACAGGCTCTCACTCTTGCTCAGGCTGGTCTGAAACTTCTGAGTTCAAGGAATCCACCTGCCTTGGCTTTCCTGAGTGCTGGGATTACAGATGGGAGCCACCACACCCAGCCTGACTTTCTGGCTTTATTTCCCCTAGGATTGGTCAGGGGTTGGCTAAATTTTTTTTTTCAGAAAAAAACTGATAGTTAGGCTCCACGCCTGTGGCTCAAGTGGCTAAGGCGCCAGCCATATACACCTAAGGTGGTGGGTTCGAATCCAGCCCGGGCCCGTCAAACAACAATGATGGCTGCAACCAAAAAAAAATAGCCAGGTGTTGTGGCAGGTGCCTGTGGTCCCAGAAACTTGGGAGGCAGAGGCAGGAGACTCACTTGAGCCCAGGAGTTGGAGGATGCTGTGAGCTGTGATGAGACAGCACTCTACCCAAGGAGACAGCTTGAGGCTCCATCTCAAAAAAAAAAAAAAAAAAAAAGAAGAACTGATAGTCAATATTTCTGGCTTCGTAGGCTCTCCCCTGCCATTGTGGCACAAAAGCAGCATCAGCAATATGTAAACTCTGGGATATGGGCACCTCTGCCCAAGGACTGTCATCTGCCTGAATCAGGGTCTCTGGACACCTCAGATGTACTATACTATGACCTCAGCTTGGCCCTCCTTTGGAGGTCATGAAACCTCTTTAGTTTCTGAAACATAGGACATAAGGTTGTGTGGAGGAAATTACATTTGGGAAA
The DNA here is from genome assembly GCA_963575145.1 of Galago senegalensis. Taxonomy (NCBI): domain Eukaryota; kingdom Metazoa; phylum Chordata; class Mammalia; order Primates; family Galagidae; genus Galago; species Galago senegalensis. The sequence continues at coordinate 35,800 of CAUYTI010068830.1, read as the reverse complement.
GTAGATGGCACTGATAAATACAATTTTTAATAGACGGCAGTAGTCTGAGTTATTTTGAATTTAAGCGTCTAAATGTGGCTCAGGTCAAAGGGAGTTGAATTCAATGGGACTGTACTGGACAGCTGTGTGTCCACAGGGCTGATATTCAAAATAGTCAAGGACTGGTGTGGCCAAGGACTGACCAATTAGAATGGCCAAGTGATGGAGACATCTGTAGGGACAGGCCAAAGTGCACGGGTAAAAATGAGCTCTATGACATGAGGACCATACAGGGGACAGGGGCAGACTGGTGGGCAGGAGAGCAGCCCCCAGGCAGAAGTGGTGGCCACAGAGGAGACCCATGAAAGAGAGGGCTGTGTGCAGAAACAGATCCTCTACACTGCCTTCCTAAGGTCAGAAACTCGTCATTACAGATCCATTTCTTTAGGTAAAGGATTGTTATCTTCCTTTTAAATGCAAAAACACTGGCAAGCATCGGTACACTGAATCAGTATGAGTCAAATAGTCTTTACAAAAATACAAAACAAAATGAACTATTCGTATTAGACCTTTGCCAAGGTCATATGGGAGAGATCTTATAGAGGAGACTACAGCAAGTGTGAGTTCAGAAGGTTAACTGGGGAATATGCTGTAGAGAAGAAGAGCCCTCACAGGAGAAGCAGGTTGGCCCCCTCAAAGTTTGATCAAGGTTACCTTGAATACAAGAGCCATTTAATAAACGTGAACACAGCAAATCTTTTTGTTGTCACTGCTTAGACTTAAATTCACAGCCTGTCTCTACTGTGCGAATCTTACACCTCAGGTTTTATTTTTCTGCTTCTATTTCTCCTATTACATTATTGCTGAAACACTCACTTTGTCTTTTTGTATTGTATGCTTTTTTGGCAAGCCATCTCGAATTATGTAGGAACCAAGATACCTAGGTAGATATTCATTTACTGATTCAGGCGTGCCCACACGCACCTCGTGTGCACCAGACATGGATCTCAGACGCATAGGCGATAACACTGATTAGACTTCAATGGACTTACAAAATGATTTTCCAGGGCAGGAGGAAGAAGATGGAACTGGACAAAGATTCACAAACCTGTGCGAGGTGGTAGTTGTTCCTCCAGGTCCTGGGGGTGGCTGTAAATAGGGAGGGGGCTGCCGTGGAGAGCTTCAAAGCTGTGATGAGGAGGACCGCAAGGCCAGATGCAGGGAGCATCTTCATCTCCTTGCTGTGGCTCAGTAATTATATCAGCCCCAAGGACGGCAGACAGTGCACGTTTGCACTTCGACCTTGGGCGCCTTTTATAGAGTCAAATGGGTCTGGGCTCTCCAAGCGAGGATGATTCATGTCTCAAACAGTAATTACACAGCTCCCTGATGACGGGGTACCACAGCCGTGCACAGGAGTCAGGAAAGCTTCATTCTCTGCTATTCACCAAGTAGAAAAGGCAAAAAATGGTCACTTGTATCCAAGTTTGTCAGCTACTCGCACAAATTGGGATAAACTTGATTGGTTTGAACCCAATTCAGCCAAAACATTTCATTAGTCTCACTTTGGGGGCCTTTTCCCATTCTGATTACAGAGAAGCTGAATGATCAGAATGCAGCTGAATTTATCCGTGGGGTAACCCTGGGCTCCCCACACCTTCACCCCGGTTGCTTGCATCTTCCGCATCCACCTCGACACTTCTCGGTAACGAATGCTGTTCGTAATGACGGTGCTGAGACACATGAGACCTGAGTCATCAGGACAACAGTATATTATACTGTGCTGACTTAGGGGAGTGAACTGATAACGGTTAGAAAGCTTTTGATTGAATTCACAGAGATTTATCTTATGAACCAAAACACTAGGCTGAAATCCCCCTTCTCTGCGCACTCTGGATAATTGGAGTCACATTCTTTTTTCTGGCTCTAATTAAGATGTATGTCAATCTAGAGGTAGCATGGAGAAATGGAATTGTATGATAGGAAAAGCACTTTGGAATACTTCCTAGCTGTATGACCGCGGGGGAGTCATTTAATTTCTGTGAACATACATTCTTATAATCTGCTAAAGACTAACAACAACACTACCTTCTATAAGCCCCTCAGTGTTATGGGATAACATATCGTAGCATCCATTAGAACCGGGTTCAAATCCTAATGCAGACACCTGTCCATATGACTTGGAGCAGGTTGATCCATCTCTTTCAACTATGGTATTTTCATCTGTGAAACAGACCTACTTTGTAGGATTGCTGTAAAGGAGAAAATCCTGTCATAACAAAGCTCTCAGCAAAGGGCTTAGGAGTCATTACCTATTACAAAATAACATCCATGTTATCTTTTGATTTTGGTGCCAGGTACCTGACAGGATTTCGTAGTTCTTTTTTTGAACGGACAAATGGATGACTAGATGGGTGATTCTCTTAAGTGTGGCTCTTGGACGAAGAGCGTTGTCTCCAAACAAAGTGTTGGAAATGCAAACTCTCAGGCCTCACCTAGATTTACTGAATGGGAAACTCTGGAAATGAGCCCCACTGTCTGCATTTCAACAAGCCCTCCAGGTAATCGCAATGCAAGCTAAAGTTAGGAAACCACTGGATTAGTGGAGTGAATACAATCACGGGGACTGAGGTGAAATGGAAAAATGTACGAAAAGAGCCTAACCATCCTGGTCACAGAAGACGCTCAATCCTGCACTTGCCATCTGGCACCAGGGTTTTAGTGGTGACACATCTGGTGTTTGAAAGCTATTTTTAAAGACCGTTGCCCATAATTTATTAGTAGTACTTGTTAAACTGTGAAAGTGTGTGAATAACTTATTTTCACATTTAAATTCAACACTATTCTTATAGTGATGTCTTTCTTTTTTGCTCTGTGGCATTCTGATTTACTTTCTTGCATGGAAGAGAAAGTAATGGAGTTACAGCCAGCATATGGAGTCTGGTGAATAACCCCAAGTGCTCCATGAGAGTTTGATACACTGGCAGGAGTCATGTCCGTCACATACTGTGAGATGCACAAAACGTGTGTCTTGGAAGAAAAAAGGAAAGAAGACCACAGATATGTTAGACTCATTTGACTAACTAAATTGTAAGCTCTTTGAAGACAGGATAATATAAAAACATCTTAATCAAGTTTGTTTAATGAATGAATGTACAAATTATATTAATTGTCAAAAAAAACTGTGACCCACTGATATACCAAGGTTATGAAGCCTTACTGAGTTGTTTGTACGGTGTTGCCAATGTTAGTGCACAGTGGCAAGTTCACAAACTTAATTGTCAGACATTGTATTTCAGCGGGCCTAGAATCAAATACTAACTTGGGCATTTTCTAGATGTGTTAGTAATATTCTTAAATTTTATTTATTTATTTATGAGACAGAATCTTACTCTGCTCCCCTAGGCTGTAGTGCCATGGAGTCTATCATAGCTCACAGCAACCACAAACTCCTGAGTTCAAGTGATCCTCTTGCCTCAGCTTCCTGAGTCCTAGGACTACAGGTGTGCACTACTCCATCCACCTGGTTTTTGTATTTTTAGTAAAGATGGTGGGGGGGGGGTTCTCAATCTTGTTCAGACTGGTCACAAACTCTGGAGCTTAAGCAATCCATCTGCCTTGGCCTCCCAGACTTCTAGGAATGTTCTTAAATTTTTTTTTTTGAGACAGAGCCTCAAGCTGTCCCCTTGGGTAGAGTGCCGTGGCATCACAGCTCACAGCAACCTCCAACTCCTGGGCTCAAGTGAGTCTCCTGCCTCAGCCTCCCAAGTAGCTGGGACCACAGGTGCCCGCCATCATGCCCGGCTATTTTTTGGTTGCAGCCGTCATTGTTGTTTGGCGGGTCTGGGCTGGGGATTCAAACCCGCTACCTTAGGTGTATGTGACTGGTGCCTTAGCTGGTTTAGCTATAGGTGCTGAGCCAATGTTCTTAAATTTTAAACTACAGAAACCAGTCTGATTTAATTTAAAATGTTCTATATTATTTTTGGAGGATATTAGCTAGCTTGAAGAATTTCCAGGAAAGCTAGATCCCCAGTCTGGGGGAACCAGCAAGAACAAGGGCAGTAGAGATCAAAGCAACATCTTAACCACCAGACAGTAATACAGCTAATCCATGAAGGCTGCTGTTGGGCTCCTCCACATTTCAAGTCTCAGGTGTGAGTCTGCTGATTTGCCCTGGGTCATGTGCCCTCACCCTGATGTCCAGAGGCAAGAAGCAGGAGGACCTCCTAGACTTGGACTCTGTATGAGGGGGCAGGACACCTTCTGGGGATACCACAAATTAACATCTGTAATAAGAAATGTCCCTAACAAAGAAACAAATCAAACCAATGAAAACCAAACCCAGAAAACACTCGACACAGTCAGTAACGTTTCTAAACTTCTACCACTTCCTGTGTAAAATGGAGGATAGTCATAGCTGCATTAGGAGAATATTGGAAGGCTTAAAAGGGCTAATGGCTATTTGACTCTTTGTTCATAAATGGGACATTTCAGAATTATTCTTTGCTATGATTTGCAAAAATTTTCCAGAAATGTCATGATGGATTAATAAAAAATAAACATAACATTTTCTTCTAAGACATTGCTGGTTATTGCATTGGCCATTGATTTGATATATAGTAACAGTTGTGAGAAAAACTTTACATTGCTAACTGGTAGGCTCCTTCTAAGAGGCAACTGTGAAATTTATAAAAGAAGTGTAAAAGGGCTCATATTTGGGCACAATATTCGACTCCTAAGAATATTCACTAAGAAGATATTTAAATGAGTAAAAGCAAAAATATTTATTTTTCGCTTCGTTATAAAAGTAAAAACTTGAAAACAACTTAGAAAAAAGTGCTTACAGAAATTATAGCAACTTAATAATATGTAATTTAGTTATTAGAATTGATTTAGCAATGTATAAAATATTAAAAGAACAATTTTAACCAAAAATAGGCAAAAGTAAAATTATACAAAATTCATAGAAAAATGTTGGAAGGAAATCTGGAGAAATGGAAGCCCTGGCCTGACGTGGGATGGCCTTATACCTTACGACGTTACCCATTTCCCTCTGCTGCTACCTTGTGATTTCTGAAAGCAGTAAGTGTGAGTTTGAATGGTTGTATCCATATATGCTTTAAATCTTCCTTTGAGAAAATAGAAGCCGGGTGGCACCTGTGGCTCAGTGGGTAGGGCGCTGGCCCTATATACCCAGGGTGGCGGGTTCGAACCCAGTCCCCACCAAATTGCAACAACAACAAAAAATAGCCAGGCACTGTGGTGGGCGACTGTCATCCCATCTATTGGGGAGGCTGAGGGAAGAGAATCGCCTAAGCCCAAGAGCTGGAGCTTGCTGTGAGCTGTGATGCTACAGCACTCTACTAAGGGTGACAAAATGAGACTGTCTCTTAAAAAAAAAGAAAAAAAAGACAGGCAATGAGCCCCTCGGCGTATTTTGCTCATTCATTTGTTCCCCTGGGCTTGCTCTTTTTCCTCAGTCTAGAACTGCTGCGTTTATTCTGTTTGCTGGCACTAGGCTCAGTGCTGGGGTGTAAATGGTGACTAATAACCTGTTCTTACCCACCAGGGTCTTAGATTCTCCAGGGAGAGACTCAGAGGTAAACTCGAAATACCTTATGGTGTAATTAGTGGACTAACGGAGGTATTTAGAAGTCCAAATGAGGCCAGAAGAGGGAAAGCCCATCCACCTCGCCCGGACAGTTGAGGATGGCAGTGAGGAGCCCACAGGAAGGGAGGTCAAGGGTTGAGAGGATGTCACAGAGCATCTGGTCTTGAGAAACCTAAGGTATTTCTGTGCACAAGGCACTTTGAGGGCAGAGACAGGAGCTGGCAGAAAAGGAAGGGCGAGGCCTGGCTGCTGAAGGACACCTCTCACCCACATTCCGGTGACTGAATTAGGGAGGCTGCAGCCCCGAGTCAAGTGCTGAGTGAGCCACGGCCGAGGGGAAAGGCAGAGGGCAGGTCCAGACCAGTTCGCGTCCCAGGGGCAGGGCTGGGGCCAGGCTCCAGGGACAGGGCCGGGACACAGTCAGCAAAGCCAAGGAGGCGGATATGGGTGGAAAGGCGTGGAGCAAGTCAGGAGCCACTGCAGTGCAGCCAGGGCTTTTGAGGGCTGGAGGGGTTTATTTAAGGGCCTGGAGAACGTCATGGAGCCTTTCGTGCCAGCCTAAGTCATCTGGACGTTAATGGATTGTGATAGGAAACCCCTGGAGGGGGCTTCCCCAATGACATGATGGGGTTTGCATGTAGAAAAGACTGGAGGGGTGTGGGGATGGAGTCTGGGGGCCACCAGGGGTGGTTAAGGAGGCCCGATCTGGTGGGCTAGCATGTTCATCTTACACCATGAACCCCGAGAGACAAGCTTGTTGGTATAAATCGTTAGCATTTTGTTTATTCTTGTAAGATCCCCAGCCTGTAATGCAATGGTCACCAGTGTGAGCATCTGAGGCTGGTTAGTGAAGTGTTCCCAGCGCTGTGTAGGGGGCAGGATGTCAAACGCCCCTTCAGAGCGCTGTCTCCTTGCTCACTTGTTTTTGTGAGTCAATTTGCTAAATTACAGGTCTGTTTCGGTGCATGAATCAGCAATTTCTGGAAGTCGATAGTTTGCCCAGCGGTTTTGTTTGACAGTCTTTGTTTTTTCCTAGAGTTTTGTCTACACATAAAATCAACTTCACTGTTTGGAAGGCTCTACACACACACCGGAGCACCGTGGTCTGAGTGTTTGTCCCCCTGTCCAAGTCACATATTGAATTCTTGACACCAAGTGATGGTACTAGGACGTGGAGGCTTTCAGAAGCTGACTTTGTCCTGAAGCCTGAGCCCTCATACTTAGGACTTTGCCTCAAATAATAAGAGAGCCCGGCGAGCCGCCTTGCCAGTTCTATCAGGTGAGGACACATTTGCAAAATTGCTATTCATTGCCTTCCTACAAGGGTCCATGATCTTGGATGTCCCAGGATTCAGAACTGTGAGAAATAAGTTTTTGTTGTTTATAATCATGGTATTTTGTTCTAGCCGTCCGACAAAGACAAGCCTAGAACATCCTGTGGGGCCAGGTAGGAAGGAAGTGCTGTGAGAGGTGCAGGCCAGTCTGAAGGACACACACCGGCTTGCCAGAGCCCCTCCGGCCTGGCAATTTGGCATCAAATCAAGGATTGTAATGGGTTGTATTTCATTGACTGAAATAAAAACGCAGGAATCTGTACTGATATAAACAGATAAGAAGAGAAGAGAAAACTCTACCTGGTGTAAGAAGCCAACTAGTATAATCAGTAAATGTAGGAGGAAGGATGGCTTCAGAAAATACAGGTTTGGTGGTTAGGGAAATGCAAATCAAACCACAACGAAATAGCATCTCGCCCCAGTTCAAACAGCTATTATCAAAAAGACAAAAAAATGACAGATGCTGGTGGGGATGTGGAGAGAGGGAAACACAAGCACCCTGATGCTGGGAGTGCAAATTAGTACAGCCACTGTGGAAATAGTGTGGAGGTTTCTCAAAAAACTAGGGCTAGAGCTACTGTGCGATCCAGCAATCCCACTGCTGAGTTTGCATCCAAAAGACGGGAACTTGGTACAGCAGAGTGATACCTGCGCTAGCCTGTTAGTATGTTCATTGCAGCTCTTTCATAGCCAAGATATGAAAGCAACCTCAGTGTCTATCAGCGGATTAAAGAATGTGAGATTAAAATATATGTGTGTGTGTGTACACACACCAAGGAACAGTATTCAGCCAGACAGAAGAATGATGTCCTTCCATTTGTATCAAAATGTGTGAAACGGGAGATCATTACTGAGTGAAATAAGTGAGGCTGCAGGGGTGGGAGGGGTTGAAGAGAGGTTGGTTAATAGACACAAAAACCGTTAGACGGAGTAAGATGTAGAGCTCGACAGCACACAAGGATGACTACAGTTAACAATAATTTATTTATCTTTCAAAATAGCTAGAAGATTTCAAATGTTCCCAACCCAAAGAAACAGTAAATGTGTGAGGTGTGGCATCCCAAACACTCTGGCTTGGTCAGTATACAGTGTAGGTATCTATCAAAATATCACATGCATCCCATAAATAATGCACAATTATTATGTAGCAATAAAAAAAACACATTTGGAAAAAATCTTAGTAATAATTGAGTCAGGGAGGAAATGTCAAGGGATGATAAAACTAGTAAGTGAAAGTGGGGTGAAGAAAGGGATCGTTAGGATGGCGTCTGTGGCTCAAAGGAGTAGGGTGCCGGCTCCATACACCTGAGGTGGTGGGTTCAAACCTGGCCCCGGCCCTGGCCAAAAGCTGCAAAAAAAAAAAAAAAAAAAAAAAAAAAAAAGTACCATGTGACAAAATATGTATTAACTGTCATGGAAAAAAGTTAAAATCACCTGCGAGGGGATAAATAGACAGAGTGTGTTGTCAGCATGTGGGGTAGAGAAGGACAAAGTTTCCATGATACTCTGGACAAAAACACATAACCTAAATGTAATCATGAGAACACATCAGACAAATCCAAACTGAGAGGCCTTCTGCAAAATAACTGGCTTGAGATTTAGGAAAAACTCAAGATCATGAAAGTCAAGGAAAGAATGAGGTCTGTTTCACATCGAGGAATGTGGACCCCGTATGGCAACGGGGTCCTTTGCTGTAAAGGACGTTACTGGCACAACTGCAAAAACTCAAATGGGGTCTGTGGGTGGGGGCTCTAGGTGCTATTCTTGCAAATTTTCTTTAATTTTGAAACTGCTTCAAAATTAAATATATATATGTGTATTTTTAATAAGCATTTGGCTGGGTGCTGGGGCTTATACCTATAATACTAGCACCCTGGAAGGCCGAGGTGGGTGGATTGCTACCTGACCTCAGGAGACCAGTCTGAGCAACATCGAGATGTCCTTTCTACCACAAATAGAAAAACTAGCCGGGCATAGTGGTACATGCCTCTAGTCCCAGCTACTTGGGAGACTGAGGCCAGTAAATCACCTAAGTCTAGGAGTTTGAGGTTGCTGTGAGCGATGAGGCCATGGTCGTCTACCCAGGGTGATGGAGTAAGAGTCTGTCTAAAAAAAAAAAAAAATTAAAAAATAATTACCTAAATAATTTAGGCTCAGTTTACTATGCCAGAAACATAGGTCTCAGACTACCTTCTGCACTATCAGGCTGGTGAAAGAGCATGCAATTTATTCGTAAATTTAAATTGTTGTGTCAACCAAAGAGAAGAATAAATACTCCAGGAAATTAGGAATTATTAGGAAAACACACAAGCTGGAAACCATTTTTTTAGAAAACATTATAAGCAGTCTATAGAACCATACCCATGCAAATTGACTCTAGTTTCATTTAACAGAGTCAAGGAAAAACTGGAATAAAAGTTATATTTAGTTAAAATTTTGTGATTCATTAAGTATTTGTGATGAATCTTATTTAATTCAATTTATTTTAATTTTTTTGGAAAGGAGTTCCCATTCTGTCACCCAAGCTGGAGTGCAGTGGTGCCATCATACCTCAAACTCCCAGACCAGGTGTCCTCGAACTACAGCCCGCAGGCCACATGCAGCCTGCCTAGGACATTTATCTGGCCCGCCAGGTGTTTTTGCCACCGCTGCCTGTCCTGTTTAGCAGCCGACTTGTCCCAGGGCCCGCAGTCAGGCACTCCAATGGTCTGAGGGACAGTGACCCAGCCCTCTGTTTAAAAAGTTTGAGGACCCCTGTCCCAGACTCAAGGGATTCCCCTGCTTTAACCTCTCCAGTAGGTGACACTATTGGTATTTGCCTCAACACCAACCTAAGTTTTGTATTTTTCTGTAGAGAGAGGATCTTGCTATGTTGCCCAGGCTGATCATGAACTCCTGGCCTCCAGCAATCCTCTCACCTTAACCTCCAAAAGTACTGAGATTACAGTCATGAACAACTGTGCCCCTGTTCATGGCCTGTGAATGTTCATTTGTACATAAAAAAATTATTAGTATTAAAAGAAGAAAATGTATTTTTCTGATCTCCTTTTCTTCATGTTGGGATTCAATATTTATTTAGTGCTTTGCCTATGTTATCATGTTTCAGGGTATTGGTGTCTTGTTTTTTCTAGTTTTCATCTTTTTAAAAATGTCAAAATATTAAGAAGTTACAAATGTTTTTGTTACATGGATAGCTTGTATAATGCTTCAGTCAAAGTTTTTGGCATGCCTGTGACCTGAATAGTGTTCATCGTACCCAATAAGCAAGTGTGCACCCCTCACCCCCATCTCAGCTTCCAATGTCCATTATATCTCTTTGTGCCCGTGTGTGCTCATCATTCAGCTTGCAGTTATTAATGAAAATACGTGGTGTTTGGTTTTCCATTCTTGAAATATTTCCCTTAGGAAAATGGTCTCCAGTTCCATACAAGTTGTTGTAAAAGCCATTATTTCATTCCTTTCTATGGCTGAGCAGTACTCCATGTTTCACACACACACACACACATATCACACTTTCTTTTTCCACTTCTGAATTGATAGGCACTTAGGTTGATCCCACATCTTTCAGTTGTGAATTGTGCTGTGACATTCAGGTTCAGGTGTCTTTTTTATAAAATGACTTCTCTTCCTTTGGGTTGATACCAAGCAGTGGGATTGCTGGACCGAACGGAAGGAATACATTCGTTAATGTGTGGAGATTCCCAAACCAGTCTGCAGACTCACCGACAGTGTGTAAGCATTCCTTTCTCTCTGGATCCATGCCAGTGTCTCCTGGTTTTTAATTTTTTTATAATGGCCATACTGAGAAGTGAAGATGGTTACCTCACTGTAGTGTTAATTTGCAATTCACTGATGATCACTGATGTTGAGCATTTTTTCTTGTGTTTGTTGGCTATTTGTCTATCTTCTTTTGGAAAACTTCTGTTCATGTCTTTTGCTCACTTTCTGATGAAGTTTGTGTGTGTGTGCGCGCACATACCGATTTGTTTGGATTCTTTTTAGATTCTGGATATTAGTTCTTTGTGGGATGTACAGTTTGTGAATATTTTCTCCCATCCTCTATTCACTCTGTTGATTATTTTCTATATGTTTCAGAAGCGATAAATAAAGTCTCATTTATTTATTTGTTTTTTGTTGTTGCTATATTTATCTTTGGGGTCTTACCATATAGTCACAAATACCTTGCCCAGGGTGATGTCTAGAAGAGTTTTTCCCATGTTTTCTTCTAGAATTTTTATGATTTCATACCTTATATTTAAGTCTTTTATCCACCTTGAATTAATTTTTATATATGGTGAGAGGTAGGGGTCCTGTTCCATTCTTCTGCTTGTGTCTGTCCAATTATCCCCGCATCGTTTATTGAATAGGCTGCCCTTTCCCAGTATAAGTCATTATTTGTTTGGTTGGAGATCAGTTGGTCATAGCTATGTGGTTTTATGTCTGAGTTCTCTTATTCTGTTCCATTGGTCTATGTCCACTTTTATACCTTGCTATTTTGGTCACTATGGCCTTGTAGCACAGTTTCAAGTAGGATAATGTGTTGCCTCTAGATTTATTTTTTTATGTAAGTCACTTTGGCTATTCTGGCTCTTTTGTGGTTCCAAATGAAGTTTGGGATTATTTGTTTCCTAGACCTGTGAAAACATTAATATTCTGATGGATCCGTAAATCACTTTGAGCAATATAAACATTTTAATGACGTTGGTTTTGCTAATCCATGAGCAAGGGCTATTTATTTATTTGTTTGTATCACCTACAATTTCTTTCTTCAGTGTTTTATAGTTGTCATGGAGATCTTTCACTTCCTTAGTTGAGTATATTCCTAGATATCTTAATTCCTTTTGTAGCTATTGTGAAGGGTACTGAGTCCTTGATTTGACTACCAGCTTAACAATTATTAGCATATAGAAAAGCTACTGATTTGTGTATGTTGACTTTGTAACTTGAAGCTTTGCTGAATTATCAATTCTAGGAGTCTTTTGATGGAACCTTTAGCATTTTCTAGATACAGATCGTATTATTGGTAAATAGGGATAGTTTGACCTCCTCTTTCCCCATTTATATGCCCTTTATTTTTTCTTTGGTCTGATTGCTCTGGCTATGACTTCCTGTACTATGTTGAATGGAAGTGGTAACAGTGGGCAGCCTTGTCTTCTTCTAGTTTTTAGGGGCGATGGCTTCAATTTTTCCCCATTTGGTATGATGGTGGCTATAGGTTTGTCATCTATGGCCACATGTGGCATTCTAGGTCCGTAAGTTCAGCCTTTTGACTGAATCCAAATTTTATAGAATAAATCCTTTTATTTTATTAATATATATTTTGTTAATTTTTTTTTTTTTAGATAGAGTTTCACTTTGTAGCCCTTAGTAGAGTGCTGTGGCATGTAGCTCACAGTAACCTCAAATTCCTGGACTTAAGTGATTCTTTTGCCTCAGCCTAGCAGCTAAGATTACAGGCACCTGCTACAATGCCCAGCTATTTTTAGAGACAAGGTCTCACTCTGGCTCAGGCTGGTCTGGAAACTGTGAGCTTAGGCAATCCACCTGCTTTGGCCTCCCAACTGCTGGGATTATAGGTGTGAGCCACCATACCAAGCCTTTTGTTAATCTTTTATATTCTTTTTTATTTTCAAAATGAACATATTTAAGATATCAAAGACATAAAATAAGGTTTGACAAAACAGTCCTCCCAGATTGGCCAGCACAATTAGAATATTAGTTATCCATAAGACTAACTGGACAGGTGCTGTACTCATGGTTTAGTTCTAACTTCGTCTGCCTGATTGGAACCACTATCACACAGGTTAGTTGGGAGAGTTTATGAAAGTTGAGCATGACTGTCTGTTATCAGCTTTTGACAACGGCACACTGTGTTTATGTTTGGAATGGAATTAATGCATAGTTGAGCAGCTTGACAGTATTTTTTAAATTCTGTCTGCTTAACAGTCCATCTTGTTAAAGAAGACCAAGAGACACTGAAGGAAGAAAACAGATTTTTTTTTTTTGAGACAGAGCCTCAAGCTGTTCCCCTGGGTAGAGTGCTGTGGCATCACAGTTCACAGCAACCTCCAACTCCTGGGCTCAAGCGAGTCTCCTGCCTCAGCCTCCCAAGTAGCTGGGACCACAGGCGCCCACCACAATGCCTGGCTATTTTTTGGTTGCAGCTGTCATTGTTGTTTGGCAGGTCCGGGCTGAATTCGAACCTGCTATCTTAGGTGTATGTGGCTGGCGCCTTAGCCACTTGAGCCATAGGCGCTGAACCAGAAAACAGATTTTTTTAATGAGTATTAAGAATTGCAATATTGTCTCTGATACAATTTGCTTGCTTTGTGATACGGCCATATCAACATTAAAGAGAGTCAGTGTTCATCACCATTATAACACTCATAAGTATTACAAATATTTTAAATTAGAAGGTGGAGTGTGAAAGGTTGTATTGCAGAAATTAAAAGATGAAATGGAAAAGGAAAGAGAATTCTTTCAAGAAGCAATAATTCCTGGGGAAATGTCACTGAAGCAATGTCACAGTAGCTTATATACTCAGAGAAAGGGGGAGCCATGTAGTGATGTAGATATTGTGAAAGGAGGCATTGCCAGAATGTAGGGTGCTGAGAGCCCAAGAGCATTTCAAAGGACAAACAACTGCCTCTCCCAAGGAGAACCACAACTGATAGACAGCCTGAATTATCTTCAACTTAACAAAACACCTTCACGCAATACTTCAAAAGGGAAATCCATATTATTCAATTGCCTTGGATGAATCAACTGTTGATCCTGACTTGGCACACATTTTATACTTAATTTGGGTCATAAAAGATTTTCTTTGCTATAAAAAGTTACTTGTTTTGGGCTCTCTAGTGAACAGAACACAGGGAATAGATATCTTCAATAGTTTTCAAAATAAATGTTGTAAAGTTGGATCAAATTTGGTAAATTTAGCAAGTGTATGTATAAAGAGTGCACCTTCTACAATAGGAAAACACGAAAGGTTTACTGCACAGATAAAAAACTATTGACAGATCCAGATGCTCTCATTACTCTGCATCGTATTTTGTATCAGCAAAATTCCTGTGCTGAAGCTACTATTTAAAGTGACACTTTGTAACAAGATACGAGTTTTTTTTTTTAAATTTCAGATTACTATGAGGGTACAGGGTAATTTGCTAGGTAAAGTACAAGTTGTAGTAGAGCCCGTTCCCCAGGAGGTGTGCCATTTACCCTTAGCAACAAGATATAAGTTTTGTTAACTATATTCATGCAAATGCAACATGGCTTATCAGTTTAGTTACATGCTACAGTTGAATGAGATATTCAGAGTGGATTGGCCATATCATTCTAAAGCATGTTGGCTATCACAGGGACAGCTGTTAGCCAAAATTTCATCTCTGTAAAAGCAACTATTTTATGAAGAACTGAATCAGCAATGTGAATTACTGAAAGAAGATTTCTGTAGACATACAGCATTTTTGTGTGATATCGTGTCAAATCAAAGTGACTTGAATATTTTTTTGCAAGGTAAAACTAAGTCTGTATATGATATTTGGTAAAAAAAAAAAATACAAGCATTTCCACAAAAACTATCTTTTTTTCGAAACACTTCTTCAAAAGAAAATTTCAGATGAACGCTTTCCCCAGTGGGCAGGATGACGTCGGCAAATCATTTGAAGAACACATAGCTGTTCCAGACCTGTTGATTGGAGAATACAGAGAAGACTCACTGACTTTGAGAATCATGACATCACACAAATGAGCATTTGATATCACCAAGGCACCTAAAGAACTACAGATGGAATTGATTAAGCTCTCAGTATATGACTTTTAAAGTCATTGTTCGATGGTAATAAAGATCCAGTTGAAATATGGAGAACTATAATAGGACACTCATGCCTTTGGTAACATGCTCAAAAAATGCTTTCTTGCTTTTCAACCATGGATAGCCATGAATTTACATTCTCCTTTCTAACCCAATTGAAGACATCCTAAATGTCTCGAATGACTCAGACCCATCTAGACTCTACCGTAGAGGATCAGTGAAACTGTGGACCTCATGGGCAACCAAATATTCAAATACTTTCCCAGTAAAAAGGAGACACAACAAGGTCCTTAAAAGGTTAGTTGACTTTAAAATTAACAAGTTGCTATCGATTTTTGAAATTATTAAGTACATAGTAGTTAAGGCTTTACAAAATAATGTATAGTTGAAGTATATCTAATTAGTGTGGCCTTATTTGATTATAGCTAAATCAGTGCAGCCTTCCAACATGAAAAGTCCCTGTCAGTAATTTATAAAAAACAGATTTAAAAAAATTAAGCAAATTAAAAATTATTCATACCTTACCATGTAGAAATAATTGATGTTAAAAATATTTTTAATGTAATATATAAATATATATAATATGTAAAGATTAAACCCCATTTCTTAATGGTTTGCTAAGTTCTATGAAATCGACCTTTGTAACATCTTTGGAGTCTGTTTTCTTCTTTCCTCCTTCACTGCCTCTGTTCAGACCCTCATTATTCCTCCCTTGATTCCTAAAATCACCTCCTTACAGTCTCCCTGCATCAGTCTTGTAGGTTCTCATCCAAACGCTATCCTGTTACCAAAGTAACATTTTAAAGATAAAATATAATCATGTCACCCTGAACTTGGCTGCAGGAAATTCCCATTGTCTTTTGTATGACTCATCTGCTCTGGGCTTGCTGCCCCTGTTTCCTCTTCTTCCTCCTTGCTGTGTTTGTGCCTGTGCTACAGCTGAAGAACCACTTGTGACCCTGAACTGTGCCATAATCTCTAGTCCCACTCTCCCATTCCTATGTTGTCCCCTCTACCAGCGACATCCTCCTCCACTTCCCCCTTAACCTGGCCATCCTTTAGACTCAGCTTAGATTTCACCCCCTTTATCTGTCACCTAATACTCTCTCACTGTTGGGGAAATTGTCTAAATTTGGTCTCCTTAAGAAAAGAAATTTGGCACCTAGTAACTGTTGACTGAATTAGAAAATTAAATCTTAAGTACCTGATAAAATATATTTGTTGAATGAATTAACAAAATTATTTGGTGAAAAATGGAAACAGAATGAAGACTGAGTATGTAAGAATAATATCACGTAGTAGTTTCTTTAGATTCTAGAAAACACTAAACATGATGTAGTTTGGAAGAGAAGGATTTAGCAGACTAAGTTTTGAGAGACATCTCTCAAAGTGAAGCTCTGTTAGTTGTCACAGATGCAGTTCCCCTGGAAGCAGACTCTGAGAGGGACATGAGCGGGTAGGACGTTCTTGGGACGTGCTCATTGGATGGCCACTTGAGGAACGCTGGGGAAGAAAGCAGGTGCGTGCAGGGGCAAGCAGGGCTGTAATTAGTCTCAGGATGGTCTCAGCGCTCCATGGGAAGTTCTGAGGTGACCAGGCTCTTCAGAGTTGCCCTGAGGTGTAGGTGACAGGTCCTCCTAACAAAGGGGGCCAGCCCCCACATAACCCGTGGGCATCCCCAATGCTTGGCGGTAATGAGAGAATGAAAGAAATAAGAACAAGAGATAAGATAGGGTTTAAAAAGAAGGGGACCATTGCCCTCTAATGCGAGGAACAGTGAAGGCCCCGTGTTCTGGGTTAACTCAGTATTTATTACGTACACTGTCTTCAAATCAGCAAATGAATAATCCTGGGGGTGGGGTGGTGGAGCAAAAAACTGCACTACACATCAGCCTGAAGGGCATTCTTTAACTCAGCTACTCCTTAACCACTTCAGCTAAGTTGCTCTTTAACTACTTACACTCTAGTTCCTTACAAACTAAAGGATTGGGATGCAGAAACAAAGAACAAACTTAGGAGTGGGCTATGAGAGCAGATGGCAGATGTGGCATCTGCTCTCACACTGTGGCACTCACAGTTTCCACAGGAGGCAGTGAAGTCCCCGGGTCTCTGAGGGCAGATAGGCCAAGCCAGACCCATACCTGGAGTGGGGGTGTGTGTGTTGGGGGGTTCGGGGGTGGGGACGGGGAGTGGGAGGGAGGGAGAAGGAAGCTGTTCTTATCTAACCCTGAGAGCTTGTTTTCCTTATCAGAGAACCAGCGGCCTGTACTGTTCCCAGCACATCTAGTAAGGCTCATTCAGCCCCAGAGCCCTCTGTACAGTGTCTCTGTGGGGGAAAGGTCAGGCCTCAGTGAGACATTTCTTGTCCTGTTTTTCAACAGACTTCATGGTTCCCGGTGTGCACTGTGGTCTCCCTGCGCACATACTCTGAGATACCCACTTCTTCTATCTGCCCTTTATCCCTTGCCTCACATTCTGCACTCCCTAATTGTTGCAATATTTCATAAATTCTAACCCTTATAAATGCTTCACGAGGATGGCTTTGTCTGCCCCTACTCCCCAGCCAGTTCTCCCACATTGCCACCCACAGCTAACCACACATGGACCAGTCCTTGGATGTGGTCAGCCCTGGGAAGGGGATATGGCCTAGGCAGAGGTAAATTCTCTTCAGTTGAGGCAATTCAAGACAGTGGGAAATGAGTACTTTAATCCAGGGTGGAGTGCATTTAGACCTGGTGCCATAGGGCTACTACATCCACAAGAACTGTGACCTAGACGGTCTGGACTCCATCACCCCTGCGGGTGATAGTGGGAAGGGCACATTTCTTAAGAATCCCCCAGGCTCCAGTACACACAGAAGGGCAGCTTGTCAGCCAGGAGTACAAATCCGACCTTTCCACAGAGCTCAAAAGCAATAAAGGACAATGACAAAATCTTTCAATCTGGAGTCAGGTGGACAAGCCTTTCTTTCTCTGGAGTAGCTATGAAGGCAGACAACTGCAAGCTGTCAGTCAACTAAAAACTTTTCATCTGGGGAAAAGCAGTGTAAGGAAGACAGAGGGAGCTGGGTCTGATGATGGGAGAACCATTAGTTATAATATCTGTGTGGGGCAACAGAGTAGATCTCAGTGAAAATTACACTGTGAACCAAATTGAAAATAAGTTTGATAATAATGACTCAAAGTAATCTGATTCCAGCCTTTTAGTTTGATTGCTCATCAGTACCTGTTATTACCTTTAATGTTTCTGCTCAAAGAATAAAAGAAAAAGGTTTTAAATATTGAATTCTGCAAAATCATTCATTTCAAAAGTTTCAGACAGAGGCTTTTAATAGAATTAAGATGGCAATAAATATGAATATTTTCATTTTTAGATGAAGAAGATGATGAACGAAATGCAATGTGGGTAGCCGTGATGTGAAAGCAGTGTATGTAAATGAATAAAGGCGAGTTGTTCTGAACCACATCATCACAGTAACTCACAAGAAAACAGCCACATCATCACAGTAACTCACAGTAACTCACAAGAAAACAACCACATCATCACAGTAACTCACAGTAACTCACAGTAGCTCACAGTAGCTCACAGTAACTCACAGTAGCTCACAGTAACTCACAGTAACTCACAAGAAAACAACCACATCATCACAGTAACTCACAGTAACTCACAAGCATACAAGAAAACAACCACACAACTTCCTGCTCAGTGTTTCCAACAAATAAAATGGCAATTTGCACTTATCAAGCTTCTTAAATAACTTTATTTTAATCTTTAAGAGGGATTAGCCCTGGGTCTTGCTAGTCTGTAAACCCCGATTACTTACATCAATAACTGTTCTCTTGAAACCCAAATAATGGCTAAATAAAAGGTCAATTTTATTTTACAAATCTTTTTCTTAATAATTTGGGACAAATTGAAAGGACATAATTTGCTAATTATGATTCATTTATAATGAATCAGAATCTGAATAATTGTAATATTCTATCTTGGGGAGAAATTATTGGTGGGTTTGAGACAGCGGGATGCTCTTGCAATAAGACAGTAACCTGGGAAGCTCTTTACAGGACACCTACTGTCAACAGCGATGAGAAATATTAGTTAATTAAATTAGTTATCTTTTTGATTACATATATATATGCAACACACATAAGCACTATAGCTATGTGATCTTGAGTAAGTTATTTAACTTTTCTAAATTTTAGTTTATTCTTTTATGATATGAGGATATTAAGACTTACTATATTGAGTTGTATGAATGCTTAGCATGACAACTGGAAAGTAGAACGTATTGGATAAATTATTGTTATTATTACATAGCATTATATATTATATACACAAACAAATTAATTAAAATTAAATACATACTGCCATTATTATAATCATAAGATTTGATTTATCTGCAAAGCCTCTCAGTGTCACTCCTTCTTACCTGAACCCCTTCAAGCATGCTTAGAACTGCCAAGCCAATGTGAACAGCTCCATGAATGGTTACAAGAGTGTTCTCTTTTTCTCTTTCATAATTTTCTTCTTCCCATTCTTTTAAACACATCCTAAATTTATCTCCCCTACCCTTGTCCAACTTCTCCACAATTAAAAGGCATTCTCTTTAAGGACACAGGACTTACCCTGGGTTCTTCCTTCTTTCTTCCCTCCCTCCCTGTCTCTCTCCCTTCTTCCTCCTTTCCCAGTCATCCCCAGAGTCCCAAGAAGTTGCTTAGGAAGATTTTGACAGCAAAGATTAAATAAATGTCTGAATGCAAGTTTGCAAACACCCCAGCCACGCATTCACTTAACAAATGGCCACACATCTGGCACCAGATGGTGTAGTAAGCATTGACCAGGCCTGTCCAGCTCACCATGGATCCAAGAGACCATCACACAAAAGAGCAATTACAAAACAGGGATCGCAGCAGAAATAGCATGTCATTGTTGTGGGATTATGGGGGAGGTCAGGGAGGGCTTTCTGATTGTGGCAGAACTGCCTGCTCTGAACAAGGCAAAAGAAACCAGGTGGTGCTTTAGGAGGTGGGGCAGCATGAGGTGGCCGGATTTGTGCAAGAACGTGGCAGAGCACTGGAGCCTGGCTGGCAGGGTGGAGTGGTGAGGGACAGGGAGCGGAGGCTGCAGGCCAGGTCGAAGAGTGTTCTGTGTGGCGCCAGAGTCGGGACTCCAGCCCGTGGAGGGGAGGGGTGCACTGAGGGGTTTGGCCTCCTGCACGTGCACCGCCAACTTCTTGGCTTTTCCTGTTTGTGTTTCCCTCCTGCTAGTGCTCCGGTATCAAGAACAGATTCTTGGCTCTGGCTGAAAATGCGCATTCCTGATAGACTGGGGTCTGCAGGTTCAGTCTCTTCCCCTCCTGCATGTAGGTCCGAGTTTGTAATGCACTACTGCAGTCTGCCTGCTCGGGAGTGGGCTTCTTTTGGATTATTAAAGCTTATTTTCGTTTCCAGTTTTTATTATGATCTATTGCTTTTTTCCCCCTTCTACTCAAGGGAGAGGTTTCTAGATCTTATTCTCATATTTCATTTCTCTTCTTGCTGTTTCAAAAGAAACATTTTCACCTTTAAGTATGATTGTTTTATTATAAATGTGAGAAAATCATTCAAAAGATTTATTTATTGTGATAAATAATTATAATTCTTTTGTAAAAAATTGTGATATTACCACTAAAAGTGGCTTCTTCCACTTTTACAGTAAATATTTTAACAGCCACTACAAAACCAATGACAACTTGGACGTTAGCTAAGGTTCTGTGCACTCTTCAATGAATTATTTTCTTCTTTCTTTTTGGAGATTGAATTCAAGGGGAATTTAATCTGATTAATACTTTTATTTTTCATTTTGTCATTGCAATTGGCTTTGTTTTCCCTCAGAATTGGTTGTTCAGTGTCAAATATTTATATACAAAGGGATACTATGAAAGTTTTGAAATACACAAAAATTACACAACGCAAAATCATTTTGATTACTGTATTTTCTCAAAACAATCACCACAGCATTCTATGCACTTTTGCATTCTTATAAACTATTTTAGGAAACGTGCTTTACACGCCTTTTCTTCAAGTTCTGTAGGCGCATTCTCTTAGGCATAAGCAGCTACTTCAGGGCTGGGAAACCTTCTTCCTCGGATGGGATTTTTTACTGTAGGGAAACAATTACGTAGGGCCAGGTTAAAGGTGGATAAATCCCAAGTTTAACCTCTGTGGACTCCAGGAGCTGAATGGTGATGCTGGTTGTGTGGGTGGATGCGTGGTCATGGTCCAGGATGGTCCCCTGCAGTCCTTTCCTTGGCTGCTGTCCTTGAAGCTTCCCGAAAACCTCTGGTAGGCACTCGTGTGCACCACTGAGCAGTAGCAGTCCTTTGCTCCTCAGAGATACCGCTGTGACCCAACCCCTCTTGGAGAGGAAGTTGCCACCATGTTCTTCCCAATGCTTCCTGCCACTTCACTTTCGTTGGTGGATTTTCCACATTGTTGACTGACGCTTATTCTCTGGATCAAACTGGTAAGTGCAGGTTTCATCACCAGTAACGATTTCAGGAACATGGCTGGACTCGTCCCGTCCAATGTGCCCGGCACTTCTTCATCCCTTAACACCAACATGCTTGCTCAGCTGTCAGAGTGTGGGCACCATCGGGATGAAACTGCCTGGACTCAAAGACAACAGTTCAGGATTCTGGACACTGCTGGCGATCCAGTCTGTAATGCCTCTGCTGTGTCCTTAGATGTCACTTGATTTGTTTCACAAATCGTTTTTTAAAAAGTGACAGTGTTTTCCTCAGTCATTGCAGTCTAGGCTATCTGCTCCTCTCCTCATCTTTCAATGAGGTTTGGCCACTTCTAAATTCTTCAAACCACCAAAAAGTTGTGCCACGGAAGAGAGTAAGGTTCCCAAAAGCGCTTTGCAGATGCTCAAGGCTTGGAGACTTATTTTAACCACTTTTAAAATCATAGAAAATCGTTGGCGAAAGTGTTCTCTTTCCAGCTCTGGGGCTGAGGCTGACTGATGTGCTTGGTTGGGAACAAATGAAGCCCTCCCAGAGCTAAGCCGAGCGAGGTGACACTTGCACCGGTGAATCAGTATGGACACTGTTCACTGAGTTTCTTGGAAGTGAAATAACAGACTGTAACATAGCCTGTCTCAAAACTTCCGTGGTGATTGTTTTATTAGAGCCTTTGTGGATCATTCATCTTCACAGTTTCCTTTTATTTCTTATGATATGTGTTCCTGCCTACATGGAGCAGTGAATTAGAAAAAGGTTCTGGCATGAGTAATTTAAAATTCTGTTTCTCCCTCTCCCACCCCCAAATTTTACTGAAGATTTGGAAGAGTGAAATGTGAAAGAATGTCACCAGGAGTGAGTTCTCTGCAATGTGGTCTAACACATTAAATCACAATGCACAATTTTATTTTATTTTATTTTTATTTCTTATAGCATAACTGTGTACATTAATGCAATCATGGGCCACAGTGTGCTGTTTTCATGTACATTTTGAAATACTCTCATCAAACTGGTTAACATAACCTTCATGTCATTTTCGTAGTTATTGTGTTAAGACATTCATACTCTGCTTTTAGAAAGATTCACTTGTACCCTTGTAAGATAAACCATAGAGGTGACCCCACCAATCACCCTCCCTCCCCCCATCCATTCCCTTCACCTCCCCTCTCTCACCCTCTTCCCATATTCTAAGGCTATAATTAGGTTATGACATTCCTATAAAAGCTATGAATTAGTTTCAAAATAGGGCTGTGTCCATTGGATACTTTTTCTTCCATTCTTGAGATACTTTGCTGAGAAGAACATTTTCTAATTCCATCCATATAAACATGAAGGAGGTAAAGTCTCCGTCTTTCTTTATTGCTGCATAATATTCCATGTGTACATATACCACAATTTATTGATCCATTTGTGGGTTGATGGGCCTTTGGGCTTCTTCCATAACCTAGCAATTATGAATTGGGCTGTAATAAACATTCTGATACAAATATCTTTGTTGTAATGCGAATTTTGGTCTTCTGGATATATACCTAATAAGGGAATTGTAGGATCAAATGGCAGGTCTATTTTTAGTTCTCTCAGTGTTCTACAGATGTCTTTCCAAAAGGAATGAATTAATTTGTATCCCCACTAGCAGTGTAGAAGTGTTCCCTTTTTTCCACATCCATGCCAACATCTCTGGTTTGGGGATTTTGTGATATGGGCTAATCTTACTGGGGTTAGGTGGTACCTCAAAGTAGTTTTGATTTACATTTCTCTGATGATTAAGGATGGAGAGCATTTTTTCATATATCTGTAGGCCATGCACCTATCTTCTTTAGAGAAATTTCTATTCAAGTCCCTTGCCCACCCTGAGATAGGATCGCTTGTTTTTTTCTTGCTAATATGTTTGAGTTCTCTGTGGATTTTGCTTATTAAACCTTTGTCGGAGACATAACCTGCAAATATCTTCTCCCATTCTGAGGGCTGTCTACCTGCTTTATTTAACAATGCACAATTTTTATCAGAAAAGCAAACTTGGATGGAGCTGGAGAATGTTCTTCTGAGCAAAGCATCACAAGAATGGAGGAAAAAGTATACAATGTACACACCCCTATTATGAAACTAATTTATACCTTTTATATGAAAGCTATAACTAAATAGCCTAAGAATATGGGGAGGAGGGAGGGAGAAGGGAGGGGGGAATGGGTGGAGGGAGGGGGTTTGGAGGGATCACTTCTGAGGTTTATCTCATAGGGGTACAAGTGAATCTTTCTAAGAGTAGAATGTGAACATTTTAAAACAATAACCGAGAAAATGACATGAAGGCTGTGTTGACCAGTTTGATGGAACTATTACAGATTGCATGCGAAAACCCCGCACTGTACCCCAGAAGTGCATTAATGTACATAGTTACCATTCAATAAAAAAAACCCCCCCAAAAAAACCGGAGCAGAATAAAATAAACCTTACAGTGAGGAAAAAAAAAAAAAGAAAGAAAAGCAAACTCAGCTGTGTTTTCAGATTATTAAGCAGTATTAAATTTTTCCCCAGAAAGCCCTTCAGATGTTAATCACTGATTTTAAATGAAGAAATATAGTTTCTTTCTTTCTTTTTTTTATTTATTAAATCATAGCTGTGTACATTAATGCAATCATGGGGTGCAATGTGCTGGTTTTACATACAATTTGAAATGCTTTCATCAAACTGGTCTATATAGCCTTCATGGCATTTCCTTAGTTATTGTGTTAAGACATTTATATTCTCCACCTAGTTAATTTCACCTGTATCCTTGTAAGATGCGCTGTAGGTGTGGTCCCACCAATTACTCTCCCTCTACCCATCCTCCCCCCTCCCCTCCCCTCCCTCTCCCCTTTCCCTGTCTTTTTGGGCTATAATTGGGTTATCACTTTCATAAGAAAGCTATAAATTGGTTTCATAGTAAGACTGAGTACATTAGATACTTTTTCTTCCATTCTTGAGATACTTTGCTAAGATGAATATGTTCCAGCTCCATCCATGTAAACATGTGAAATATAGTTTCTTTATCTGCGTTGGCTTTAGAGTCTTCTGGCGGGAGGAGCAGAGGTTAGGGCCACCCACTGACTCAGCAAATAAGTGGAATCCCCTGGTGGAGTCTCTAAGTCTCAAGGTCAAGCTAACATTGCTGGACATGATGTAACTTAGCTGGTGGGGCTCAAACAATCCGAAACATTTGTCTTTGGTGCTCCCCTAAGACCATCGTCAGCAAATCAAATCAAAGCTATTCTCCACTTCTATAAATCAGCACCAAGTGGCAAATTGCCTTTTGTGATTTCTTTCTCCGTCCTTGATGTTCATCTCCACTTGAGTTCGTCTGAAGTGGTGGCAGTGATAGCTGCTCCTAAGGGTTGATGCTTTCTCCGGGATTTTGTATCTTCTGACCCTATGTGACCCCTTGAATGGTGAGGCCACGCTTTGGCTCACAGTGCAAAATAATCTGACGGTCAGGCTAGTGACCTTTACGCAGTTACACACAACTTCTGGGGTCAGAGCTTTATTCTTTCTCTGACTTGTCATGGTTTTGTAGTTTGTCTCCACAAGGCAACTTGATAGAGAGTCATGTTTTGACATGGGAGATGACAGGATATGATAGTACTACCAAGAACAACTCTTAAGATTCGATGGATCAGGTGATGCCTGTGGCTCAAGGAGTAGGGCACCAGCCCCATATATCAGAGGTGGTGGACTCAAACCCAGCCCCCTGCCAAAAACTGCAAAAAAAAAAAAAAAAAAAAAGATCTGATGGATGGGCGCGGTGACTCTGGCCTGTAATCCCAGCACTCTAGGAGGCTGAGGTGGGAGGATCTCTTGAGCTCAGAAGTTCGAGACTAGCCTGGGCAAGAGCAACACCCTGTCTCTACTAAAAATAGAAAAAGTAGCTGGGCATTGTGGTGGGCGCCTGGGGAGGGTGAGACAGGAGATCGCCTGAGCCTGTGACAGAATAAGACTCTGTCTCAAACAAAACAAAACATTTGCTGCAGGTGTATTTTTCCATGTCTTAAAATAAGAATTTTTTATAAGGCAGTATTTTCACGTAACTCCGTTTCTGTACTTACCCCTTTTATTTGGGCTATTTATTACATTTCTGTCTGCCACACTAGATTGTGAGTTTCCTAAAAGCAGAAATCATATTTCACTTATCTTCAATTCCCCACTTCAAAGAACACTTTAACAAATATTTGTTGTATCAAAGAAATTATAGCAGCGGCAAAAATACTCACCTGGAACCAGAATCATGTTCTAAATTCAGAAGCACATTTCCTTTTTTTTCTTCTTGAAAACCCAGGATCTTTTTTAAAATGCTAATTTGCAGTTTGAAGCTGCTTAGGTAAAAAATACAAGTAGCAGCAGCAAAAGAAATGAAGCAGGCACTTTTGGATATTATAATTATACATAAGGGTTGTTTTAATTATAGTTCTTCAGGTTTAATCATGCTCTTGATTCCCTGAAATGTCATAGAATCACAGGACTAAGAAGGTCTCCAAAGGTCTTTTAGTTCCTGTCTCTAAGAAGACATGAGTTTAAACTTTTGCAAACATGTGCCTGCCCTGTAGTTTTCTTTTAAAATATCTAAGAAAGGAAAGACACAAACATCTTTAAAATAAATAATATTTCGTTCAAGCCTTTTCAGTTCTGGTTTAATCATAGATCTGGCTGTCTGTTCTCCTTAGCTCTTTTGTTTCTTGCCACTTCTAGGAGTTTTCCTTCTCAGATGTCTTTCTCTTTTTTCTTTTTTTGACAAAGGTTTATTGTGTCTGCTTGAGTACCACGTGATGCTGTGGGATACGTACAGGTAGTAAAATGTAACCATAGTGAAGCTGATTAACATGTCATCATCTCACACAGTTACTTTTTTTTGTGACAAGAGGAGCTAAAATCCACCTATTTAACACAAATCCCTAATACAGTACAGTTTTACTAACTTTAGCCCTAATATGGCACATTAGATCTCTGGACTTGTTCATCCCACACTTCTCCTATTATGACCTTTAACCTCCATCTCCCTGTTGCTCCCATAGTAACCACTGTCATATTCTCAATCCCTGTGAATTTGAGCTCTTAAAAAATATTTCACATATAAGGGAGATGATATAATACTTGTCGTCTGTAACTGACTTACAACAGCTTTTTCTTTACCTATTTGTCCATATGTGCACATTTAGGTTGTTTCTATATATTGACTATTATGAATAACGCTGCAATGAACGTGGGAATGCAGATATCTCTGTGAGGGGATGACTTTGTCTCCTTTGGGTATAACCAGGGGAGGAATTCCTAGGCCTCATGGTAATTCTATTTTTAGTTTCTTTAGGAACCTCTATGCTGTTTTCCATAATTGCTGTACCAGTCTACGTTCCAACCACCAGTGTACTAGGGTTTTTCCTTTTCTCCACACCTTTGACAACGTTTGTTATCTCTTGTTTTTGTTAACAGCTATTTTTACAGATGTGAGGTGATATCTCACTAGAGAATATTGGTGTCTCCTAGTGATTTAATTTACATTTCCCTGATGGTTAGTAATATCAAAGACCTTTTCATATATTTGTTGGCTGTTTTGCTGTCTGGAGAAATGTCAATTTAGACATTTAAAAATGAAACTTTTTTTTGCTATTGAGCTATTGAATAGTAAGAGTTCCTTATAAGTTTTGGATATTAACTACCTGAGATAGATGGTTTGAAATTATTTTTTCCCAGTTCACAAGTTGTCTTTTCATTTTGTTGATTATTTCCTTTGCTGTGCGGAAGCTTTTTAGTTGATGCAGTCCCATTTATTTATTTTTGTTTTTGTAGCCTGAGCTTTTGTTGTGATATCTAAAAAATCATTACCAATCCAAGACAAAGATAAGATGGATTTTCTCCATGCCCTCTTCTAGGAATTTTGCAGTATCAGGGATTACTTTTTTGGTCTTTTATTCATTTTATATTGATCTGTGTGTATGGCATAAGACAAGGGTCCAATTTCATTCTTTTGCTTATAAAAATCCAGTTTTCCTATTGATGAGATTACACGTTCCCCATCGTACCATCTCTTGGTATGCTTGTCAAAACTTAGTTGACCACATATATTTGGATTTATTTTTGGGATCTCCACTTTGTTCCATCGGTTTAGGTTTTAATGCCAGTACCATACTGTTTCTGTTACTGTAGTTTTGTAACATAATTTTAAATCAAGAAGTGTGATATCCCCAACTTTGTTTTTATTTCTCAGTATTGCTTTGGCTATTTGCATTTTTCTGTGGTTCCATACGAGTTATAAGATTGTTTTTTCTATTTCTCCAAAGAATGACCTTGAAATTTTGCAAATGTATTAGTCTGTGTATTCTTTTAAGCACTATGGACATTAATACTCTGGTTTTTCTTCAGATTGCATAAGTGTCTTTTGCTCTTTCTCCTTTCAAAGAAAACTTTAAACTCCTCATCTCTCTACTATGCAGAATAATTTAGAAACCCATGCTTGTTGCTGGAGCATGCACCTGCAGTATATGACTGGTTAATGAAGACATTTATGCCAGGACAAACACAGTGCTTTCCTTAACAGAGATTTTGATGAATGAGACTTTTCTTTATCTCATTACATTTTCATGTACTCTTCTAAATAAGTGACTCCATTCCTTCATTCTTTCAACATTGTGCTTACGTTCCAGAAATACATCCTTATTTCCTCTTTTTGGTCCTCTGCTTGGGACAACACCCATCATCTAGGTTTAGACCCATGGCTGATTACAGGGTTCTTAAAAAGGCCAGACCACTCCAGATTGTAGCATTCATGGGTTGTTGACAGAGCTGGTGACTCAGTTCCTGGAATTTGCCAAATACCAGTGTCTTAGGCTGTTTTCATTGCTATGAAGGAAATACCTGAGGCTGGGTAATTTATAAAGGAAAAGAGGTTTATTTGGTTCATGGTTGTGCAGGCTGTACAAGAAGCATGGTGCCAGCATTGCTTCTAGTGAGGGCTTCAGGGAGCTTCCATTAAAGGTGGAAGGTGAAGGGGGAGCTATTGTGCCACATGGCAAGAGAGAGGTGAGGGGATGCCAGGCCCTTTACAAACAACTGGCTCTCCAGTGAATTAACAGAGGAAGAGCTCACACATTACCACAGGAATGGCACCAAGCCAGTCATGAGAGATCTACCCTCATGACCCAAACACCTCCCTCCAGACCCTACCTCTGACATTGGGGAACACATTTCAACATGGGATTTGGAGGGGAAAAATATGCAAACTAAATTGACCACCATTTGCAAGACAAGCTATATTTTGTCGTTATTATTATTGTCATCATCATCATTTTTTTTTTTTACGTTCCATCAGAATTCTAGGGTTTACTTAGAAATGTAAGTAAACATTTACTTATTTTGTTCTACCAGTGGCTGTTCTTTTTTTCTATTCTTTAAGGCCAAAGAAATCTAATGGTTTAAAAGCATTGGTGGTTGTCTGACTGATTTGCGTTAGCTAATTTAAAATCTATGGATTGTGCAAACTTTGATTCTTTTGTTGTAGACTTCTTGGTCTGCTATCTTAAGAAAGACTTTGAATAAATGTGATGATCTAAGTACCATGTGGCATGTGAAGGGAGTATTGCTAAGTCTAAATATGTCCCCTCAAATTCATATGTAGAAGTTGAATCACCAATGTGAGAGTATTAAGAAGTGGGGTTTTAAGGAAGTGATTAAATCATGAGGGCAGAGCCTTTATAGATGGTATTAGTGCTCTTATAAAAGAGGTATGAGGAGGCTATTTACTTCTGCCATGTGAAAACACAGCAACAGGTGCCATCTTGGAAGGAGAGAGCAACCCTGATCAGACACTAAATCTGTGGGGGTCTTCATCTTGGACTTCTCAGCCTCCAGAACTCTGAGAACATAGATTTCTACTGTTTATAAATTACCCAGTCTCAGGCATTTATCATATCAGAAGGTGCAGATTATGTAAAGCAGCATAGGAAGAGAAACTTTAGATGTAGGAAGTCAGAGAAGGCTTCCCAGAGTAGGGGAAATCTACACGGTGTTCTGTAGCCTGTGAGGATAAACCAGATAAAAAGGACAGGATATAAGGAGAAAGTTCCAGAAAAATACAACAGCATGTGCAAAGGCCTGAAAGTGAGAGATAACAAGGTCACATTCAGGCAAACTCACGATAATTTGGCATGGCTTAAGCATTAGATACAATGGTGGGAAAGAATAAAGATGAAGCAGGGTGTGGGTGGTTTTTCATGTCAGGTTTTGCAAATCATGTTAAGAAGACTGGCTAAGAGAGACAGATAACCACTTACAGGTCTTAAGAAAAGTGAATGCCCTTGTTTATGTCAGAGTAAGAAGGTTTACCCTGGCCTTGCTATGAAAAACAGGATGCAGTGGGACTCCTGTAACTCAGAATCCAATAGAGATGATAGTGACCTGAACTGAGGAGGGGAGAAAGTAGATGAATTTGAAAGGAATAAAAAAGATAGAATGAATGAAATGTGATTGAATCCTCTATCACTACCATAACATTTGCAATTAAAATTAATAAGATTTAATGCTAATGCTGGAATTGGGAACTGACACTAGCAGCTCCTTCATTTTTCTGATTGACAATTTGCTTCCAAATAATCACTGCCCAGAATTAGAGAAATTAGCTTCATTGGGCATGGGATTCCTGCCTTGTATGTGTTCTGGAATTGCCCAGCCAGTGATCCATCAATGTCAGTGCTGTTTGGAACACACCTGAGCCATTGTGATCAGTTACAGAGTCCATATTTTTTTAAATTAAGTCATAAACTCATAGGTCATGTATACATTAATGCCTTTATGGGGTACAATGTGCTGATGGTCATAACTGGAAACTCTCTGAAGAATAATGGGGTAAGAGGTGCTAAAAACACATTCTGTTAGGCATAGTTTAGGAAAGTAGACTTTTATAAAAGATGACTCGGGGTGGTGGGCACATGGTTAGTGCTCTTTAAATACCTGCCGTCTTTGTAGACTTGTCTGTGTGACTTTAGAGGGCTGAACAGGCATCAGCGGAAGGCCAGAACTTTCTGGGGGTGGGTATTAGCTCAACCTGAGATCTAAGTCTTAGCTCTGGCTAAGAATGAAGGCAATGTGCTCCCTGCCAATGTAAATGTTCATCAGACCGAACAATGACCTCAAAAATATCACCTAGCTATGAATCACAGTGATTTTAAAAGTTCTTCTATTTTCCCTTCATTCAGTCTCCTAGTGATGAGGCTTGTGCCGAGGAGGGGAGTAGATAACTTTGTAGTATGCATTATGCACAGTAAAGGATTAATAAATGAAGTTGAATATTGCAGATACTGTATTATTGTCTTTGAGTTGTCACCATGTTCTATTTTTGTTTATAAGCCTATATTAGAATGATGTTTTCCAATTCTGTATTGGTATGTTATTATTTTCTATACTGATGTCCTAGGTTTCCTATTTCCTATCAGTCTTTGTCAGAAGAACTGAAAGTGGCAGTGAGTGTTAGAGTGGAGGTAAATGTGGAGTCACGATGCAGAAAGTGGGGAGGTGCCTGGGAGCAAGGCTGTACGTGAACGCTGGGCATATTGAGGACAGGACCAGGAAGTCTGTGCCCCCTTCGCAAAGAGGAGCCAGAATAGTAAGCAGATGCTCACCTTTCAAGCAGATCATCTAGGACAGAATGCTAGGATTTGCCAGAGAAGCCATGAGAAGCACAAACATGGGTAGAGGGCAACTTACTTGGTCAGGGACTTGTTAACAGCCAGGAGAAGCTACTATAGGTGGGGAAACAGTAAGAAAGAAGCCCACAGGACTCCACTCTGTAAGATGGTATTTTGTGTTCTTGGCTATAAGAGAGCTCCTCCAACCCACACAAGTCTTAGCCCTAACATAGGGAGCTGTTTGGAGATTGCACAGAGGTGTTGCTCCAGAGAGGGAATCCACTGCCCTAGAACAGCTTGAGCCACCACCCTGAGAGCCTGGACACTGGGGAACTATGGGAACAGCTGCAGCCACTCTGTGTCCCTGAGTGCAGAACAGAGGAGCCCAGGCACTCCTGGAGACTGAGATGTAAGCAGACAGTATTTTCCAGTTTCTCACTCACCCTGCATGCCTAGGCCCTAGGGCCCCAGCCTTTCCAGTCACAGCTCCAAAGAGCCATGTTGAGAGTTTCATGCTTGGCGGTGCTCTTCCTTCAGTCTGAGTTTGGGCTGACATGGCTGGAGCCCCACCTGGCTGGAAGGGGCAGGACAACCAGGCTTTCTAGCATGTACCTGGGATGTGCCCAACACTCCGCAGCTGGCTGCTGTGGGACAGAGTCTTGAGTAAACTGCACTCCTCACAGTTTCTCCTGAGAATGGTTCCCCCCGAGAATGGTTCCCCCCACTGGGTCACAGGCACAAGGCATCATTTTTGAGTTTAAAGCCAGGCAGCTTCCCACTGTTGGGCTAATTTGGACTGGTGCAGGGGCAGCCCTGCCCAGCTGAGGATGGACAGAGGAGCCTAAGCTCTGCTATGTGCTCCTAGGACAACTCCCACTGCCCTGCTACTGGCAACTATGAGATTGTGGTGTGAACAGCTGGCACTCCCCTCAGGATTTCACCTACACTGTTTGCCTAGAACGGGCCTCACCTTCTCTGGTCATAGCCCCAAAGTATCAATTTGAGAGTTTAAAGCTAGGCCATGACTCTCTATTGGGCTGAGTTCACAGTATTATGGCTGCAGCCATCACCTGGCCAGGAAGGGGTAGGGGAAACCTAGCAGTCCTAAAAACACTTTAGAAAATACACACCACCCTGTTAGAGGCAGCTGTGGCACTGGGAACAAGCCTATCCAATCCATTGCAGCTACCAATAACACCAACATGGGCCCCATGGGTCCTAGAGGGTGGCTCCACCACTGCTGCTGCCACTTGTCATGTCACACCAGCTGCTCAGAGGTCTAAGAACCCATCCATACACCCAGCCCCCTCTCCAGCTTCGGAACAAGCCAACTGAAGGCCCAAGAACTGGTCCTTCAGAAAACACTAATAGCTGCCAGCATAAGCAGGGAACCTTCTTTGGGGCCTAAAATCAGGCATGCATATACCACTGCATCCACTATTGGGGCTAAAGACGGGCTCAGGTGCTATTCAAGTCCTGAGCAAAACTTTACCCCAGCTTTAACTAATAACTGCTTTCTAAGCCATGAAGGAAATCACAGATACCACTGACCCTGTGTACTGCCTAAGAAATCATACAAAGACCACACTACATAGGTACCCATGATCAAAGCCAAAGTGTCCACTCATATACATCTTCAGGAAAATATTGTCTTCTTCAAAAGCTATTTCAAAAAATCAAAACAAGTGATTCCTACATTAGATGTATATATACCAATGGAAGAACACAGGAAAGATGAAAAAGAAAGAAAATATGACACAACAAAAGAGCCATAATTGTTTGGAAATGGATCCCAATCGAAAAGAATTCCTTGTTGTGCCAGACAAAGAATTACAAATATTGATTCTAACAAAGTTCAATGAAAAGAAAAAGAAATCTGAAAACCAATTAAAGAAAATTGGAAAATCAATTCAGGATATGAATGAGAAATCTACCAAAGAAATGGATATCATAAATAAAAACCAAACAGAAATTCTAAAGCTAAAAAATTCATGGAAGGAAATACAAACATATTCAAAATAGAAAATCAACAAAGAAATGCTGGACTTAAATTGGACTTTAGACCAAGTGAACTTTACATTCATAGAACATTCCATCCAGCAACTACAGAATATACATTCTTTTACTTTTTCTTTCTTTCTTTCTTTTTTTTTTGCCAGGGCTGGGTTTGAACCCACCACCTCCAGCATATGGGGCTGGCACCCCCCCCCCCCTTTTGAGCCACAGGCGCCACCTTCTTTATTTTTTTTTAATTAAATCATAGCTGTGTACATTAATGCAATCATGGGATACAATGTGCTGGTTTTATATACAATTTGAAATGTTTTCACCAAACTGTTTAACATAGCCTTCACAGCATTTCCTTAGTTATTGTGTTAAGACATTTATATTCTCCACCTAGTTAATTTCACCTTTACCCTTGGAAGATGCACCGTAGGTGTGGTCCCACCAACCTTCTCCCTTCCCTCCCCTACTGTCCCCTCTCCCGTCCCTCCCCTACTGTCCCCTTTCCCCATATTCTTGGGCTATAATTGGGTTATAGCTCTCATAAGAAAGCTATAAATTGGTTTCATAGTAGGGCTGAGTACATTGGATACTTTTTGTTCCTTCTTCAGATACTTTGCTAAGAAGAATATGTTCCAGGGCGGTGCCCATGGCTCAAAGGAGTGGGACACTGCCCCATATAATGGTGGTGGGTTCAAACCTGGACCCGGCCAAAAACTACAAAAAAAAAAAAAGAAGAAGAAGAAGAAGAAGAAGAAGAAGAATATGTTCCAGCTCCATCCATGTAAACATGTAAGAGGTAACGTCTCCATCTTTTGGTGTACATATACCACAATTCATTAATCCATTCATGGGTCGATGGGCACTTGGGCTTCTTCCATGACTTAGCAATTATGAATTGGGCTGCGATAAACATTCTGGTACACATATCTTTGATATAATGTGATTTTTGGTCTTCTGGATATATACCTAGTAGAGGAATTGTAGGATCAAATGGCAGGTCTATTTTTGGATCTCTAAGTGTTCTCCAAACACCTTTCCAAAAGGAACATATTAGTTTGCATTCCCACCAGCAATGTAGAAGTGTTCCCTTTTCTTTACATTCATGCCAACAACTCTGGTTTTGGGATTTTGTGATGTGGGTTCATTTTACTGGAGTTAGAGTAGTTTTGATTTGCATTTCTCTGATGATTAAGGATGAAGAGCATTTTTTCATGTGTCTGTAGGCCACATGCCTGTCTTCTTTAGAGAACCTTCTCTTCAAGTCCGTTGCCCACCCTGAGATCGGATCACTTGTTTTTTTTCTTGCTAATACGTTTGAGTTCTTTGTGGATTTTGGTTATTAAACCTTTGTTGGAGACATAACCTGAAAATATCTTCTCCCATTCTGAGAGCTGTCTGCTTGCTTTAATTACTGTGTTCTTGGCTGTGCAGAAGCTCTTTAGTTTGATCAGGTCCCAGTAGTGTATTTTTGATGTTGCTTCAATTGCCTGGGGTGCAGAGGGTCTTCCTCATAAGATATTTAAATCTTTTTTTTTTTTTTTGAGACAGAGCCTCAAGCTATCCCCCTGGGTAGAGTGCCGTGGCATTACAGCTCACAGCAACCTCCAACTCCTGGGCTCTAGTGAGTCTCCTGCCTCCGCCTCCGAAGTAGCTGGGACCACAGGCACCCACCACAACACCCGGCTATTTTTTGGTTGCAGCCATCATTGTTGTTTGGCGGGCCCGGGCTGGGGATTCAAACCCGCCACCTTAGGTGTACGTGGCTGGCACCTTAGCCGGTTGAGCTATAGGCGCTGAGTCAAATATTTAAATCTTTAATCCAGTGAGAGTCTATCTTAGTTAATGGTGAGAGTTGTGGGTCCAGTTTCAGTCTTCTACAGGTCACCAGCCAATTCACCTAATACCATTTGTTAAATAGGGAATCTTTTCCCCACTGAATATTTTTAATTGGCTTGTCAAAGATCAAATATGGTAAGTAGCTGGATTTATCTCTTGGTTCTCTATCTGTTCCATACATCTACCTCTCTGTTTTTGTGCCAGTACCATGCTGTTTTGATCACTATCAATGTACAGTATGGTCTGAGGTCTGGTAGCATAATTCCTCCTGCTTTGTTGTATTTCTGAGTAATGTCTTGGCTATTTGAGGTTTTTTTCTGATTCCATACAAAATGAAGTACTATTTTTTCAAGATCTTTAAAGTATGACAGTGGAGCTTTAATAGGGATTGCATCAAAATTGTATATTGCTTTGGGTAATATGGACATTTTAACAATGTTGATTCTTCCCAGCCATGAGCATGATGTTTTTCCATTTGTTAACATCTTTAGCTATTTCTTTTCTTAGAGTTTTGTAGTTCTCTTTATAGAGCTCTTTCACATCCTTTGTTAGTTAAACTCCCAAATATTTCATCTTCCTTGGCACTACTGTGAACGGAATAGAGTCCTTGACTATTTTTCAGCTTGATTATTTTTAGTATATATAAAGACTACAGATTTATGAGTGTTGATTTTGTAACCTCAGATGCTGCTGTATTCCTTGATCACTTACATGAAGCAAACGTCACCTTGATCCTCAAACCAGGAAAAGACTCAAAAAGAAAAGAAAATTATAGCCCAATATCACTAATGAATATTGGTGCGGATATATTCAACAAGATCCTAACAAACAGAGTCCAGCAACACATCAAACAAATTATACACCATGGCCAAGTGGGTTTTATCTCAGGGTCTCAAGGCTGGTTCAATATAAGTAAATCTATAAATATAATTCATCACATAAACAAATTAAAAAACAAAGACCATATGATTCTCTCAATTGATGCAGAAAAAGCTTTTGATAATATCCAGCATCCATTCATGATCAGAACAGTTAAGAAAATTGGTATAGAAGGGACATTTCTTAAACTGATAG
>CAUYTI010068823.1:0-10035 GCA_963575145.1 Galago senegalensis | reverse complement strand
AAGAAGCAGACTTCCAGCGCTGGACTCCTTCCAACCCATTTTACTGTCATCCATCATATTTCAGCACATTTCATCCATCATGGAAACTCGGTAAACCCGTGGCATGAGAGTAGGAGAAGAGAAGCAGAAAAACTCCAGCACCAGAAGATAACCCCCGGAGGTGTGGAAAGAGACAGAGATGGAAAGAGAACATAGTACAGATTGTTAACCTTACAGTTCTACTGGTAGCAACTACAATCCTTTGTTCCTCAAATATTGTATTTGCATTTGTCCTTGTCCCCTTTCTTTCTGCTTTTGAAAAGAAAGTGTTCCACGTTCCATTTGGACTGGTTATTTGTTGAGTGTCGCACCAGCAATGTTTCATAACTGTGGTCATGTGTACCTGTATAGAGGCTTGATACTACTGGCAACAAAAGAGACATTTTTACTCATCATAGTAAATGAGTTTAACAAAATAAACAATCCTTAAATAATTACCTTGAACTGTGATTTTTATTAAATGTATTTAAATAAACATATCTGGTTCCTATAAGAGTTAATCCAAATAAAATGGAATATGCTATAGAATATTTGCCTGAAATCATGTCTAAGAATCAGGTCAGATGGAAAATAAAACTAATTGATTGTCAGAGCTTTCATATAACACCTTCATAAATAACTTCATAGAAAATCTCCATTAAAAACCTATTAATAGAGGACCAGGCACGATGGCTCACACCTGTAAATCCAAGCACTTTGGGAGGCCAAGGCAGTGGACTGCTTGAGCTCATGGGTTTGAGACCAGCCTGAGTAAGAGCGAGACCTCATCTCTAAAAGTGGCAGGGCATTGTGGTGGGCACCTGTAGTCCCAACTACTTGGGAGGCTGAGACAAGAGGATTGCTTGAGCCCAAGAGTTTGTGGTTGCTGTGAGCAATGACACCGCAGCACCCTACCAAGGGCAACAAAGTAAGAATCTGTCTCAAAAAATAAAAAAACCCCAAAACTTGTTAATATTTGGCCTTTTCAGAATTAATACTATTCCTGAATGCTGTGATAGTCACAGACTACATAAGCTTTGTATGTAACAATGCACATGTACATTGTAGGTTTTGATACTACTCATTCAAAATTGCCATCTACGGTACATTCTTTTTGTGTTAGTCATTCAGTCCTTGATTTTAAAATATTATAATTAGAAATAGGCAGACTTAGGCAGAAGGACTGCTTCAGTTTGAGATCAGCCTGGGCAACACAGTGAGGCCCTATCTCTACCAAAACAAAATTAAAAATTAATCAGACATGGTGTTTCTAGTTACTTGGGAGGCTAAAGTGAGACGATGGCTTGAGCCCAGAAATTCAAGGTTATAGTGAGCTCTGATCATGTTATCCCACTCCAGTCTAGGAGACACCAAGGCCTTGTCTCTAAAAAAAAAATTAAAAGTAATTTAAAAAATTTTAAATACTGAAACTGGACCCACACATTTTGCCACTTACAAAAATTGATTCCAGATGGATAAAAGATTTAAATCCAAATGATACAAATCCTAGAAGAAAGTCTGGGAAAAACTCTTGAGGACATCAGCTCAGGGAAAGATTTTATGAAAAAGACTTCAATGGCAAGCACAGCAACAACATAAATAAACAAATGGGATTTAATTAAACTTAAAATCTCCTTCACAGTTAAGGACACTAAACAATCAAATCAAATAGACAGCCTTCAGAATGGGAAAAGATATTTGCATGTTATAAATCCGGCAAATGTTTGTTAACTAGGATCTATAGAGAACTCAAATTAATCAACAAAAAAGAACAAACAATCCCATTAATCACTGGGTAAGAGACATGAACAGAACGGTCTCTGAGGATGATAGATGAATGGATAACAAACAGCTGAAAAAATGTTCATCATCCCTAATCATCAGAGAAATGAAAATTAAAACCACCCCGAGTTATCAGTTAACTCCAGTAAGATTTGCCCACATCATAAAGCCTCAGAGTTAGATGCTGGCAAGGATGAAGAGAGAGGGGAACACTTTTACACTGTTGGTGGGACTGCAAACTAATACAGCTTCTTTGGAAAGAAGTATGTAGAATCCTCAAAGAACTCAAATTAGACCTCCCATTTGATCCTGCAATCCCACTATTAGGCATAGATCCAGAAGGAAGAAAAAAATCATTTTATCTTAAAGACATTTGCACTAGAATGTTTTTCATAGCTCAGTTCACAATTGCCAAGATGTGGAAACAATCTAAATGCCCATCAACTCAGGAATGGATTAACAAACCATAGTGTATATACATATCATGGAGTACTATTCAGCCAATTAAAAAAAGATGGAGCCTTTACATCTTTTGTATTAACCTGGATGGAGTTGAAACATATTCTTCTTAGTAAAGTATCACAAGAATGGAAAGGCAAGAATCCAATGTACTCAATACTAGTATGAAGCCAGTAGACAATCTAATTCACACCCACATGGGAGAAAAACTCATTTCAAGTTGGAGGGAGGGGGAACAAGGAAATGAGAGGGGGGTTGTGCTCACACTTAATGGGCACAATGTAGGGGGTATGGGCACACCTTTGGTTGTGGGACACAACTGTAAGAGGGCCTCTACCTAACAAATTCAAATTTTGTGAACTGGTTGGTTGTACCCTCACATTAACATGAAATTTTAAAAAAAATAGGCAAATAAAAAGAAATATGATAGTTCAGATCTGATTTCTACCTTCCAAAAAAGGGCTATAATAACCAATAACCAGTTTTAACTAAAATGACAACATAGTTAACTAACTATAAGTAAATCCATTAAATGGGACAATATTATAATATTTCAAATAGATTTAAACTTATTTGCCATGATGATTAATTTTATGTATCAACTACTCTGGGACATGGAGTTCCTGGATATTTGAATAAACATTATTTCTTGGTGTTTCTGAGAAGGTACTCCCAGATGAAAGCAGGGAAATTAGTGAGTTGGTGAATTGAGTACAGTGGACTGCCTGCCCCACTGTGGGTGAGCATCATCCAATCTGTTGAGGACCTAAACAGAAAAAAGGGAGAGGAAGGGGGAGTTTCCTCTGTCCTACTGAGTTGGGACATGGATTTTCTCTTGCAGTCACACTGAACCTTATACCATCAGCTCCCCTGCTTCTTAGGCCTTCGTACTAAAACTGGACTATACCACTGGCTTTCCTGGGCCTCCAGCGTACAAGCAGCAGATAGTGGAGTGGTGTTTCTCAGCCCCCACAATCATGGAGACTTTTTTTCATAATGACTCTCTTTTGGGGGGAAGGGAAGGACAGGAGATCCTATTGGTTCTGTTTCTTTCTTTTTTCTTTTTTTTTTTTTTGAGATAGGAGACTCAAGCTGTCCCCCTGGGTAGAGTGTCATGTCATCATAGCTCAACGCAACCTCCAACTGCTGGGCTCAAGCGAGTCTCCTGCCTCAGCCTCCTGAGTAGCTGGGACCACAGGCACTCGCCACAACACCTGGCTATATTTTATGGTTGCAGCCGTCATTGTTGTTTGGCAGGCGTGGGCTGGATTCAAACCCGCCACCTTGGGTGTATGTGATTGGTGCCTTAGCTACTTGAGCCACAGGCACCGAGCCTGGTTCTGTTTCTTTGGCAAACTCTAATATATCTACTTAAGAAATATCATGGAGAGGGATGGAATCTGAAGCCATCAACCAAAGATACCACTAAGGAAAGACACAGGACAATGTGATGGCAAGTGGCAGGTGAAATGCCATAAAATAAATTTAGTGACACTCACAAAATGTTAAGGAATCATATGTGAGAGTTAAAAGACTCAGAAAAGAGATGATATTACACTGGGTAAAAAGGAAATACACCAAAATGTGGGTGGGTAGTGGTTATCTCCAGAGAAGATGTAGAGTGGCCTTTTAAGGTATGCCAGACCATGTCACTCCTCTGCTCAGAGGATTCTAGTAATGTCATATCTCACTCAGAACTTAGCCCTGGCTCTCAAGATCCTTAAAAAATAGGGATACCATCAGACACATACTGGGACCACCAACTTTCCCTATTCTTTTGATGCCTCCTTCTCTAAGTGCAAATGCCCATCCAGGGACCCTGTCACCTGTCACCTGCAGGATTCCACCATAAAATTCTACTACTTGGAAACTGAACTGACTAAACAAGGGCTTGATCCTTGAATCAAAGAAAGTCAGCCATGGCCTGTCCACAAAGTCTGATTCAATCATCTAGAATCAAAAGCCCTGGTCTAATCACATGTTCTTTTAGGAATCTGAACCAAGACCTATGGAAGTAATTGCCATTTAGTGCTGGAAGCTGAGATGAAACAGCTATTATATCAGGGGCTGGAGAGTCTGCAAGTGAGCTGTGTGCATATTGAAATTGGAAAGGAGCAGAAACAAAGGAGAAGTAGATGAAGCATTCAGAATATGGCTACATTATACTAATAGTGTGAACAGGTATGATAACCTAAATGTTCATGCAGCTGAGGATTCCGGGATCTCCTTGAACTGAAAACCACCTGCTAGCTCCCATACCTCTGAGCTGTGCCCAGCCTCACCACATCTCCTGTTTCAGTCTACAAAAGATTCTCAATACACCTCTCTATGTAACTTTAATTATACTCTCTGTCACAGCCAAAGAACCAAAAGAAAGCATGCACAGCAATTTCAACATGTCATAGATTTCTCTTGCTTCACCCTCAGCAGATAAATAAGTCCCTCCAATGTCTGAATTGCTCCAAATAACCTCATGACTATTTTTTTGTGAATTTTCCTTTACAAAATGCAAAAATCCTCTTCTCCCTTCTCTCAATTGAAGACTCTCAATCCATAATTTACTCTTTAAAGGTAGTCTTCTTCTCAGGTTTTGATACTCTGTTATAAATTAGTACCTCTCCAGTGAATAGGGGAGCCATACATCTAGAGACGCACTTTCATCCATATTTGTAAGCCTTGCGGACCTGTGAGAACAGCAGGAATGAGCAGTCACTAAACTCTATAAAAGGCACTTTCCTCAGGGAATACTGATGATATGAAAGTTCCAAATCTCTCTCCTGGGATAGTCTACAATTTAAAGTGGAAAATTACATTTTGAAATTTATACAGACCAGGCAACAATTCATAGCAGTGAACTGGTGAACTAGAAGAAAGCTATGCAAAGACTTTCTGAAAGCTGTTGATGGTTTGAAAACTGATTGTGGGATCTTTGGTCTTCCATATTTCTTATCCTGACAGGAAATTAAAACTCAAGTGGCCAAATTCATGATGAGAGCCACAAAAATAATGTCAGTTTGTGGCTTCTGACTTAGTTCCCAAGCAAGACCTGCTGTAGTTTTAAATAAAGTCTCTCAAAGGTATAGCACCTTTCATTCCACCCACTATACTTTCATTCTTCTTTGTTTGGCCTAGATGCTTCATGAGATTTTTGAATGTTTTTTCTTCACCTTACCTTCAGTCACTGTTTTAACCAAAAAAATACTTATTTTTAGCTTTCATATAACTTTGTCTGTACCTCATAGTTGACTGGAGAAAGCACTGGACTTAAAGAATGGGTATTGAGCTCAGTTCATACCTTCTATGTAAGCTCTGGGTACATGTCATTCATAGTAATTGAGCCTGTTCCTTGTCAATAAATAGAAATAATCCATCTCAATTATTAAGGCCAAATGATGGATATTTGAAGAACTTATTAAACTTTAAGATACTGTAGAAAGTTAAGGTACTATGCCAACAGGTAGTACATTGTCTAAATTAAGCCAATCACATTTCCTGCTTTCTTTCAATAGAAAAACCTATTAGAACCAGCCGTTATTTTTGCTTCCTTTTTCTTTTTCCCTATTACTTCCATGATCTGAATGTTTGTAAGCTTTAAACTTCATTTGTTGAAACAATCCCCAATGTGTCAAGATTAAGAGGTGGGGCATTTGGGATGTGATTAGGTCATGAGAATCCACCCACAGGAATGGACTTAGCAGCCTTATAAAAGAGGACCAAAATGGATCTTGTCTACCTTTCTATCATGTGAAAACACAGCTCCAAGGTGCCATCTTTGAAGCAGAGAGAAAACCCTCACCAGATTCTGAATCTGCTGGCCACCTGATCTTAGATATTCCAAATTTATAAACAACTTGTATAGTTTATAAATTACTCTGTTTAAGATATCTTGTTATAGCCACCCAAAGAGATTAACACTACCATCTCAAAGGTGAAGGGGCTTTTATATTCTACATAGTGTTAGTCAATTGATACAAGCACTTTCAATTTTAAGATGGTAAAATTAGTCACTTTTAGTAGTCTGCCTCTCCCATGAAAAATACTAGAAATGACAAGTATATAAACTTTAATTCATAAATAGCCACTTAAAAACAGGAAGATAAATTCTCCCAGGAATAGAAACCACATGTAGCCAATATCAAGTGAAAAAGGAAACAAGCATCAGTCTCGGATGAATATGGAAGCCCAGGAAAGAACTCCCACCAAAAAAATTTTTGTTTGAGGAAATTTAATACATAGGGGTAGTAGAGACTTCAGGAAAGAGAGATATCAAGGAACAACAGTCAGAGGAATCATTATGGCCTTATGAGAACAGGCAGTATGGTGGACTTAATCACATACTCTTTACATCCATAACCACACTCTATCCCCAACCTCTTACCTCTTTTCCCCTGCATCTGATACTCCTATGGCCTGGTAGGAGATATGCTTTGTATATAGAGAGATAATACAGGGCCCTGTGTGGCTGGCAACACCAGGGAGAAATCAGAATACATTACACCTGCTGGCATATTTTAACCATTTCTGCACTCTCGTTGACCAATGCAATCTCCTGTCAGAACTTTTTTCTTTTCTATAAAATGAACAGCAAAAATAGCTGTCAGTATTTCAGGGAACCTCAAGTGCCCTAGATTTTAAAAATGAGCTAAAATTCTAAAATTAAATCATTGAGTGCCAATACCATTAGAGAGAATAAATGAGAGAATGTGCACCAGAGGAAATTGAGCTAATAGGATAGGACTATAAAATAATTAGTATAATTAACACCTTCAGAGAGACATGTGAAATTTTGCTTAAATCAAACAAGAAGAAGAAGTAATACATAAGAACCAATTAGAAAATTTAGAAAGCTTGAGTCAGAGGTTTTCTGAAGCAAAATTTGATGTTTATTCAATCAGTGAAAGTGTGCATAATTTTTGATCCAGAAATTACATTTCTAAAAGTCTTTCCTAATGGAATAACTAATGGTAAGT
The DNA here is from genome assembly GCA_963575145.1 of Galago senegalensis. Taxonomy (NCBI): domain Eukaryota; kingdom Metazoa; phylum Chordata; class Mammalia; order Primates; family Galagidae; genus Galago; species Galago senegalensis. Next base: position 2,806 of record CAUYTI010068823.1, on the reverse strand, counting down.
ACAATGAGTATCTCTACTTTCAGTTATAGAAGCAATTTTATTATGACAAAAAGTCTGAAAAGTCCTACTATCAAAATATGAAAGACTTTAATTATATACATATCAATGATAAATAGCTGTTAGAAACAGTGGTATAGGAAAGCATTTTAAACCATGGGGAAATGTTTATAGTAAAAAAAATTAAAAGTATGTTATACAACATGACATATAAGTAATACCATAAAATGTACAAATAATACTAATATTACTGACACATTTTGGGTGGAAAAACTATATGTGCATGTCTTTATATGCACTCACACTCAAACATATATGTATTTTTTAAACCCAGAAAAATAACAAAGAAGTAAGTCAATATATTGACATAATTCCCTCCTGGGTCAGACTATGGGGAATTTTACTTTCCTTTTTAACCTATCTATATTTTCCAATTAATTCACAGTCAAAAGAAATTTTTAAAAGATTTTTCGGGAATCTGTACATATCCACCACCCTGATTACAACTGCCATTCTGTAAACCTTCAGAAGACACCTTTGGGAATGAGAGCATTAGGAGATGGACTCCTCCTAATCTGGGATAAAAGGCTGAAAATACAACTTCCCAATGTAGATAAAATTTTCCCAGGGCTAAAAATATTTCAAGAGTTTCAAGAAAGCTGTATCAACATCTATGCTGATTCTAAGATTTTCTCAGAAGCTTGAAAACTCTCCCACATATCTGACACATGAGACAAAAAAAAAAGTAAGAAATATTTTTTTAAGTTCTGTGCTGGTTCAGCTTAGGCATTTCAATTGAGGAGCATACTATCTCCAAGAGGTAAAAATCAGTTCTGAGCAGTGGTGAAAAATCTTAGATATTACATTAGTTTACCAATACTACCTGACAATATAAACATTTATACAGAGTGGTTGATATTAAAATTTCAGAAGGGGGGTATGTATAGGGAGGAAAATGTCTAATAAGGCTCTTGAGTGAGAGGAAAGAATAATGAAAAGAAGAAGTTCATATACTTAGGAGAGGGACCATGCCAGAGGGAAGGAAGCGTTTTAGACAAAGGAAGGGAAAGAAAGGACACAGCTCAGGTGTAGGTCAGATAGACAAGTGTCAGAGGCTCAGAGCCTTCTGGGATATTTTGGAGGAAAATTACAAAGTAGAGAAGGAAGAGAATGAAGGAAAAATCATACCAGTGAGGGCTTGGTGCCTGTAGCTCAGCAGCTAGGGCGCCAGCCACATACACCAGATCTGGTGGGTTTGAATCCAGCCTGGGCCTGCCAAACAACAATGACAACTGTGATCAAAAAATAGCTGGACATTGTGGCAGGTGCCTGTAGTCCCAGCTACTTTGGAGGCTGAGGCAAGAGAATCACTTGAGCCCAAGAGTTGGAGGTTGCTGTGAGCTATGACGCCACGGCACTGTACCCAGTGCCACATAGTAAGACTCTATCTCAAAAATAAAACAAAACAAAACAAAAAACATACCAGTGAGGATCAAACCCAGAGAGCCTCAAAGTTCAATGAAGAGGTAAAGAGTGTTCCTTTCTCCCTCCCGCACTCCTTTAGTGATCAGCAGGCCACTATGTTACTTTAAAGTTTTTTCCACACCTATGAGCCCAACACTGTGGTAACCACAGAATAGTGGGGAGAACTTGCATTATGCCAGAGATTGGACTTACATTACACCAGAGATGTGTGGGGTTCCTCTCCAAGGAGAGTGCGCTGAGAGTCTGGAGAATCAGATTTCTTCTGTTCAGACTCCTGCCCTTTTCTTCCTCCCCTACCCACTACAATTGGGAGAGCAGTTGGAGCCAAGAATATGTTGAGTAGCCTCCTCTCCTCAGCTGTCACCTCCTGTAGTTTCAGGTCTCTATAGAAAGTGGGGCCTCATCCTTTGGGATGTGTTGTGGACCTGGAGTGCCAAATCTAGGAGCTCCCTACTTTCTGGTTTACGAATACAGACATCAGTGGGTCAGAATGTTGGACTCCTTTGTTGGGAGACAAAGGAACAAGGTTTTGGAGTTGGACTCAGGAGGCAAGGGGAGCACATGTGGGCAAAACTGATGGGTGAATACTGTGGGTAACTGGGGAAGCTCCCATCACCCTGCAGAAAAGCCTGGAGGGCTGATTCTTATAAGCATCACACAACAGCTAGAGGATTAAGCTGAGAGGTCCCAAAACAATTCATACTACTGGGAAGAGGTAAAAACAGCAGCAGGCAAGCAATCTAAGGCATTGCTGTTTAGGAGAAAAACAAGTTAGAGGCCTGGCTCAGTGCCTGTGGCTCAAGTGGCTAAGGCGCCAGCCACATACACCTGAGCTGGCAGGTTCAAATCCAGCCTGGACCCGCCAAACAATAATGACAGCTGCAACCAAAAAATAGCCAGGCATTGTGGCAGGCGCCTGTGGTCCCAGCTACTTGGGAGGTGGAAGCAGGAGAATCACTTGAGCCCAGGAATTGGAGGTTGCTGTAAGCTGTGATGCCATTGCACTCTACCCAGGGTGACAGCTTGAGGCTCTGTCCCAAAAAAAAAAAAAAAAAAGTTAGAGGCCTAACTTGAGCTTTGACAGGTCTCCCTCCTCCCTGCAAACCTCTGGGATGATAATGGAACTGTTTAAAATCTATACATGGACATTCCGCCAGAGAGAAGATATAGCAGAGATCTGGCGTCTGCCAATCCCGGGTTTCTGAAACCAAAGCCATCCTGATAGCTCTGGGGCAAGAAGCCAGGTCCGCTCAGGACACAGTCTTCCAGAAGTAGCCTTTACGACACACCTGCCAGGCCAGGGAGGGAAGAGACACTACCCTGT
>CAUYTI010068822.1:0-37548 GCA_963575145.1 Galago senegalensis | reverse complement strand
AGCTGCTTGAATGTCCCATTAAGTTGTTAACTTCCTCTCTTTCTGTTCTCTTGAGGAAGGCTATCAATGCTATAAATTTCCCTCTTAGGACTGCCTTTGCGGTATCCCAGAGGTTCCGATAACTCGTATCTTCATTATCATTTACCTCTAAAAATTTGGTAATTTCCTTCTTGATCTCATCTCTGACCCATCTATCATTCAGCATAAGGTTATTTAGCTTCCATGTTTTTATCTGAGACTGCACATTCCTGTTGTTACTGAGTTCAACTTTTATTCCATGATGGTCCTAGAAGATGCATGGAATAATTTCTATTCCTTTAAATTTGCTGAGGTTAGATTTGTGGCCGCAGATGTGATTGATTTTGGAGTATGTTCCATGTACTGATGAGAAAAATGTGTATTCAGTTTTGTTAGGATGAAATGTTCTGTAGATGTCTGATAGGTCCAGAAGTTGAATAGTTAAATTTAAATCTAAGATTTCTTTGCTAAGCTTCTTATTGGAGGATCTACCCAACACTGCCCAAAGAGTGTTAAAATCTCCGACTATGGTGGAGCTGGGAGAGATCAAGTTGCTCATGCCAGTTAGAGTCTCTTTTATAAATTTAGGTGCATTCTGGTTGGCTGTATAGATATTGATAATTGAGATCTCATCATACTGAGTATTGCCCTTAACAAATATAAAGTGGCCATCTTTATCTTTGGTTACTTTTGTTGGTTTAAAACCTATTGTGTCTGTGAATAAAATTGTAATACCTCCTTTTTTCTGCAGCCTGGAATATAGATGACCTTCACCCTGAGTCTATATTTGTATTTTAAGGTAACATGAGATTCTTGTATACAACAGATACCTGGTCTGAGTTTCTGTATCCAATCAGCCAATCTGTGCCTCTTTAAAGGACAATTCAAGCCATTTATATTGATTGAAATTATTGATAATCCTGACAAAATTTTAGGTATCGAGTTGTTCAAAAGTCCAGTGGACCTTTTTAATCCTTTCACCACTGTAGAAGTTGGAGTTTGATCAATAGTTTCTGAGTCAGTTTACTTTTGTGGTGGAGGATTACACTGGTCATTATGGAGAATAGGTCTGAGACTATCCTAGAGAGCTGGTTTAGTTATGGCAAATTTCTTCAGCGCAAAGATGTCATTAAAGTATTTAATTTCTCCATCATACATGAAACTCAGTTTAGCTGGATACAGGATCCTGGGCTGAAAGTTGTTTTATTTTAAGAGATTAAATGAGGATGTCCACCCTCTTCTTGCCTGAACAGTTGGTGGAGAGATTTGCAGTTATTCTAATGTTCTTCCCTTTGGAGGTTATGGTTTTCTTATGTCTTGCTGCTTTCAAGATTTTCTCTTTCATATTAACTTTAGTGAAGTTAATTATGATGTGTCTGGGTGATGTCTTATTTGGGTTGAGTCATGCTGGGGTTCTGGAGCTGTCCAAAATCTGGATTTCAGGATCTCTTGACATATCTGGAAAGTTCTCTTTCATAATTTCATAATGAAGAGCCTCTGTGTTTTGCAAAGCAACTTTGTCACCTTCAGGGATTCCTATAAGGTGAATATTAGTTTTCTATGAATTATTCCAGAGGTCTCTGAGAGAATGATCCATTTTTGCTTTCCATTTCTGATTCTCTTTGGATGTTTGGACATATTCAGAAGCTTTGTCTTTTATGTCTGAGATCCTTTCTTCTGCCTCCTACACTCTTTTACCAAGAGATTCTACTGTATTTTTCAGATCTTTGAGGGCTGCAATCTCTTGTCTTAATGTTTCAAAATCTTTGGTGGTTTTGTCTTTGAATTCGTTGAATTCTTGAGTGAACTTTTGGAATGCTCCTTGAATTTCTAATTCTATCTTTACCTCTATTCTATTAATCTTATTTGCAATCCAAATTCTGAATTCAATTTCTGACATCTTAGCCATCTTTTTATTAGGGGATCTTCAGTTTCATCTGCCCCATCCTTTCTTTGGGGGGAGTTGACCTACTCTGGTTATTCATATTACCAGAGCTTTTCTGCTGATTCTGCCCCATGATTATTTTACCCCATTTGGCTTTTCCCCTTGAGGTTTGTCAAGAACCCATATAGTGTTACGGCCTGAGAGACTGGGGACCTGCTTTGTGTGATGGGGCTAAGTGGCTCTGTCTTATTTTCAGCTGGTCTCTGCCCTACCCTAGTGATTCAGTTACTCTTGGTTGAAGTCTCTGCTGTGGAGAAATACCAGCAATTAAGTCGCCCCACCCCCCACAAACAACAATTGGGTAAGGAAAATGAAACCTTCCCTCAACCATACACCCACTGTGCCCCTTTGAAGAGTCCCTGGGTGGTCTGCCAGTTTTAAGAGGTCCAAATCTGTTGCCCTAGTCAGCACCAGTTTCAGGTGGAAGAGTTCAAATGTCTCCAGCAGCTAGATAAGAGGGGTCTGCTTGCTGTTCAGATATAACTTGATCCAGTGCTCCGTGAAGGCAAAGAGACCCACCCAGCAAATGAGTTAGTGTGGGAAGGTTAATACCTCCTTCTCCACCTTGCACCCAGTCACTTGGAGTCCCCCAGGTCTGTGACCCTATTTACTCCAGTAGGCAACTGCTCCCAGTGTTTACTATTGCCAAAATCAGCTGGAAATCTGAGTTTGGCAGGGGGGCCTTGCATATTTAAATTAGGCTGCGAAAGTTCTGTCAATTCCAGCCCTTTGCCTTCTGTCCCAGCTAAATTTCTCTGCAAGTCAGAGGTGGCTAGATTTGATGAGGAACTGAGCTCTAGTCAACAAGCAATTAGAGTTTACACTCAGGTGTCAATTCTAGCCTCTGCCTACCCACTGCCTGTGACTCAGCTATTCCCCCGAGGGCTGGTGCTAATGGTCTCTTTACTTACAAAAGTTACCGAGTCAATTCTGCCTGTGGCTGCTCTCCTGAACCTCTGGTTGCCTATGTGGAATGGCATCAGTTGGCAGCTCAGGATGCCACTGTTGCTGTAGGGCTTCCTCCAAGCCAATTTTCTTGTCTTCACTCCTGTGCCACAGTCAGTACAGAGCAGCACCAGTCCTTTCTCCCTCCTCTTCTCTGAAGGAGATGCCCAAGAATCTGGACTCCATAGGTAACAAACCTCCAGACCTCGGGGTGGGGGTGAGGGATCCTCCAAGTTCAATGTTGCAGGTGGGGAATATATACAGTTTTTGTATGGCTTTACAATTTGATGCCTGGCAGGAGGGTGCTGTGGCATGCCAGCAGGGGTAGGAGGTCCAGTTTTTAGGGCATCTCTCCCGTGGGATAGAGTGGGAGGATGTTTGAACTCTGCTCGCTTGTTTGTATGGAGTAAACTGGGAGGACTTCTTGTGGGGAAGGGGACTCCCATCCGCTTGGTGGTGGATTTTGTACGTTTTGATTGTATTTGGGCGGTCACAGTTTGCCTCAGGAAGGTTGAAGTGCACGCTTCAATCTTCTCTCTTGGCTCCGCTCCAAACCATCTCCCTTGCTAAACTTCTGTCCTTTAAACACCACTATTTTCAAGAGTGGCTCTTTTGTCAATCTTTTTGCTTGGCAGTCAATGTAACTTAATGTAAAAACTTGAGTCTTTTTTCATTTTTGGGGAATTTTATTTGGTTTCCTTATTTTTCCTCTGAGCTCTGTTTTCTCTTTCTGAAAAACTTGATATGTGTATTATAATTTTGGGGTGGGTCCTCCAAGTCTTTGAACCTTTATTTGATTATTTCCCTGTCTATTTGTGTTACAATAGAGACTCTCTCAGCTTGATCTTTGAACTTCCAGGATGCTCTTCAGCTACATCAATTTTACTCTTCAGCCTTGATTATAGTTTTTTCTATAAAATATTCCATTTCTAAAAGATCTTTTTTTCTTTCATTCAAGTTTGCTCTGGTTCATGGATATAATAACTTCTCTAAATACATCTTATTATAATCATTTTATGTTTTAAAGTCTTCAACCATTTGCTTTGTTTCCTCAAGTGGTATTGATGTGTGTGTATGTGTAGGCTGATGCTTTTTTTTTCATGGTGTTAAGTTTTCCTCGAATGTTTGATGAATCTTAATATACTCATGATGGGCTTGGATTTCTCCTGTTAACCAATCTGTGAATGCTATAACTTATTACCTCAGTTCTCTATCAGTGACTTTGAGTATTGCAGGATGTGCTAGAAGGGTGTAACAGGAGCTAAGCTTCTAGGAAGAAGGGGCTCCATGAATATCACTAGCCACTTACAGCAGCAGCCAACATCTCGGGAACAAATGCCCACCTCAGATGTTCCCATCTAAACGTTATTTGTCTCCTTAATTATTTTCAACTATGTACTACAAACTTTATCTGAGACACACTTTGAGGTTGTATGTTGTATACTTTGAAGTTCTCCCATGGAGAAAACATAAATTTGCTATTGCCAGATGCCTGAGGGCTAACCTAGATGCCAGGCTAACTTTAGAAGTAGTTTCAAGCTTGGGGTACATAGGAATACCAAGGCAATGTAAATCCAGACTAAAAATCTCCTGGAGGTCTGGCCCATGACCACAGCTTCTTAGCAATTATGTATCTCTTTTCCTCTTTCTACCATGTGAAGTATCAAGTCTATAGATCCCTGGATTTGGATACGGTGGGATTACTCCTGATTTCCTCTTAGTCTCAGTTTATAGTACTTTATGGTTCTAGGTTAACATTGAAGAGATTTCCAATTAGACTCCTTACCTTAGAGAGGAATCTATTCTATTTTCCTGTGAGGCCATTAAAACCAAAGCCTACATCTGCTAAGGCAAATGCTGCTTTGATGTTCAGGTGCTGGGATAAGAGTGAGGCCAGTTCTAGCCTTGCTCAGGTGCTCTGTGCTTATTTCTCTAGATTCTAGTTTTTTCCTTAGACTTTTATCTAGTAGATCTTTACTAACTTTACATCTCTTTGATGCATTTAAGAAACTTCTGTATTTTAAGTGCCATTTAATTTTAGTGGGAAAGTTGATACAATAGCCTAGAAACCTAGACTTTCACTACTAGAAATAAAAGTACTGCTCTCTTTTGCATCTGGTGATAAGGGCAGTGGGGGTCACAACTACTAGGTGAGGCTACTCCTACTGTGGGTTTTAACCAATCACTTTTCCTTTTGCCCCAGGGAGCCTTCCTTTTTTCCCTGAACCTGCTAGTATATCTTTTCTAGCAGTATTCTGTTTAGTATATTTTGGGTAAAAATTTCTTCTTTTGATTCATTTCCATTTCTTTTTCTGTCTCCTAGTTATTCCTAATAAATGCTTCTAAGTATTCTTCATTACAATGAATCTTATTTCCAGAGTGGATGAATTTTTTTTAATTTCTAAGTCAGGGAAGCTATAGGGTGTAGGTCACTTTATCCAGTCTTGAAATATTATCTTCAATCCACCCACTGTGGCCTTGGCTCCAAGTGCACGCAGACAGGCTTAAAGAAGTCTAACAAATGAAGTTTTCTTGACTACTGTATCTCATTGGCTAATAAACTATGTCAATAAGACTAGGTGGTTACAGTTAATAAATTGAAGAATCCAGTAAAATTATAAAATCAACAAAAAACTTATATAATTCCACTATTGGATTTTATGTAAGCATTGTACTGCCAAACAACTGTTTGCAAAACAAATAATTCAATCACTGGCTCTTTGTTCTATATGAAGGCAAATATATGTATACTACATTTAAAAATATTTAGATGGCTATATCTTGGAGGCAGAGCAAGATGGCGGAACAGAAGAATTGTTCAGCTGAGCTCTCCTAATAGGACTGGAAAAAAAGGGAGAACTCAGCCATAACTGGTGTGGTGAGTAGGATGCAGGGGGGTGTGATCCAGAGTGCTGGAAATCTGACACTTTAGGCAGGTGATTGCCACCCAACAGGATTGGTTGGCCCCCCTCATAGAAGTCTGGTACAAGAAGAAGCCTTTCCAGAGTTTTTGGGTTTGGGAAGAAGCTGCATGCTGAGAAGAAAACTAGGAAGAGTGGGAAAACTCAAACAGCATACAGAAACCAGATTTGAATACCAGCTGGGGTGGTTTTGCCATCACGTTGGTGGCTGGTGAGTCAGGAATTTGGGGAAGGTCTTGGTGGCCAGGAGGCTGCCATGTGGGAAGGTCATGAGAAGGTCTAAGCAGGGGCCTAAAGCATGCCATCTTAATCCCACCTGCCAGGATCAGAGCTCCACTCTCGTGCTGTGGGACTCCTGCATCCCAAAGGAACTGTAGGGGGTGGGCAGTGTGACACCTGACTTGGAAGGACTTTGGAGAGCTTTAAGATCCCAGTACCATGGGGTCTGAATACTGCAGAAACAATCAGGCAATTGAGCTAGGAATAAGGACCATTGAGGTGTTCACCAAAAACCAGAGGACCACCTGGCATCCCAGTGGCTTATTGTAACATATATGTTCCTATTAAAGTTGGTCCCTTCTGTTATATATACTTTTTCTTAGTATGTTCTTTGTTTTTATTATTATTTCTTTTACATTCTTTAGTCTTTATTTTTTTCTCTTCTGTATTGATGAAGATGCTGCAGTTTTTGACTATTTGAGCTTGCTTTTTTTGTTTTGTTTTTGCTAATTTGTTTGGTTGATTCTATTCTTTTTTCTTTCTTTCTTTCTTTCTTTCTTTTTTTCAGTTTTGGCTGGGGCTGGGTTTGAACCTGACACCCCTGGTATAGGGGCCAGCACCCTACTCCTTGAGCTACAGGCACCACCTGGTTGGTTCTATTCTTAACTTCCATTTTTAGTACCAATAAAAGCAAGGACTCCTCTGTTCTTGGTCACAAGGAAGAGGTTGGCTATACTCAGTCTGCTCTGAGACAAGGTAATTTGAAGCAAAGGAGGAAGCAAGAAGGACAAAGGAGGACAAAGAGGTGAACAAGTAGAAAGAATGCATGAGGAGAAACCAACAGAAAAATTTGGGTAACATGAAAAAGCAAAACAGAGCAACTCCTCCAATGGACCATGAGGCAGCTACTACAGAAAACTCCCCCTTAAAGAATTAATGGATATGACAGAAAGGGAATTTAAAATATGTATGATAAAGACAATAAAAGGAATGGATGAGAAAATAGAAAGACAGAACTAAAGGTCAGATGAGAGATATGGAGAATATAGAAAGGATATGGTGGAGATTAAGGAAATGAAGGAAACAATCAGGGAATGTAAAGATCCAGTAGAAACTATCAAAAATAGTGTAGACCATGGAGAAGAAAGAACCCCTAGAGCTAGAGGATAAAGTTTTTGAGTTAACCCAGGTAATTCAAAGAGGCAGAAAGGAGAGAGACAAAGCAGAATAGTTGCTTAGAGAACTATGAGAATAATAGGGATCCCTAAAGGGGGAAGAAGATTGTACCAAAGGAATGGAAGCCCCACTGGAGACTATCACAAATGAAAACTTCCCAAGTTTTACTAAAGATCTCAACATACTTTATCCACTACGCTTATCAAGTCTCTCAATAAATGTCAATGGATTAAATTTACCACTGAAGAGGCACAGGCTGGCTGATTGGATAAAAACAAACCATCTCTATGCTGTCTCTAGGAAACACACCTAGACTTGAAGGACAAATCAAAACTCAAAGGGATAGAAAATAGTATTTCAAGCAAATGGAAATCAGAAGAAAGGAGCAGTTGCAATCATATTGTCATATACAAATGGATTTAAAGAAACTAAAGTTAAGAAAGATAAAGGTGGACTCTTTATACTGGTCAAAGGAACAATACAATGAGAAGACATTTTGATTTTAAATATTTGTGCACCCAACTTAAATGCTCCTAGATTCATAAAACAGACCTTGATGGGTTTGAGCAATATGATGTCCCATAACACCATAATAGCCAGGGACTTTAATACCCCTCTGCAAGAACTGGAAAGATACTCTAAACAGAAACTAAACAAGGATACAAAGGACTTAAATGTAACCCTAGAACAAATGGGATTAATAGACATATACAGAACACACCAACCCAAAGCTACAGAATATACATTTTTCTCATCAGTCCATGGTACCTACTCCAAAATAGACCACATCTGAGGATACAAATCAAACCTCAGAGAAAATAGAATAGAAGTTATTAAGGGAATAGTTATTAAGAGAAGTTATTAAGAGAATAGTTATTAAGAGAAGTTATTAAGAGAATACACTTTGTATCTTCTCAGAACACAAGGCAATAAAGGTGGAACTCAACTCCATCAAAAACATTCATCCCCACACAAAGACATGGACATTAAACAACCTTATGCTGAATGATAGTTGAGTGCAGGAAGAGATAAAAGAGGAAATCATTAAATTCCTCAAACATAAGAACAATGAAGACACAAGTTACCAAAACCTGGGGGATACAGCAAAAACAGTCTTAACAGGGAAATTTATTGCATTAGATACCTACATTTCAAAACCTGAAATAAAGTGCATCAACAAGTTTATGAACCATCTTATGGAATAGAAAAAAGAAGAAAAATCGAATCCCAAATCCAGCAGAAGAAAAGAAATAACCAAAATTAAATCAGAGATTAAGGAAATTAAAAACAAAAGAATCATTCAGAAACTTAATGAAACAAGGAGTTTGTTTTTTGAGAAAATAAATAAAATAAATAAAAATTTGGCCAGACTAACTAGAAATAGAAAAGTAAAATCTCTATTAACCTCAGTCAGAAATGATAAAGGGGAAATAACAACAGATGCCACAGAGATATAAGAGATTATCTGTGAATACTATAAGAAATTCTATGCCCAGAAATTTGACAATGTGAAGAAAATGGACCAATATTTGGAATCACACCCTCTCCCTAGACTTAGCCAGGAAGAAATAGAACTCCTGAACAGACCAATTTCAAGCACTGAGATCAAAGAAACAATAAAAAATATTCCAACAAAAAAAATGCCCTGGTCTAGATGGTATCACACCAGAATACTGTACCTTCAAAGAAGAGCTTATTCCCATACTGCAGTAACTATTCCAAAAAATTGAGGATGAAGGAATTTTCCCCAACACATTCTACAAAGCAAACAAAACCAGGAAAAGACTCAATTAAAAAGGAGAACTTCAGACCAAATTCACTAATGAATATAGATGCAAAAATTCTCAATAAAATCCTAGCCAATAGATTATAGCTACACATTAAAAAAAATCATTCATCACAATCAAGTAGGTTTCATCCCAGGGATGCAAGGCTGTTTTAACATACACGAGTCTATAAACATAATTCACCATATCAAGAGAAGCAAAAACAAAGACCATATGATCCTCTCAATTGATGCAGAAAAAGCATTCAATAAAATTCAGAATCCTTTTCTAATTAAAACACTTAAAAACACTTGGCGCCCTTAGCTCAGTGGTAGTGTGCCAGCCACATACACTAGGGCTGGTGGGTTTGAACTCAGCCCAGGCCTGCTAAACAACAATGACAACTACAACAACAACAATAAAAATATTCACACATTGTGGCGGGTGCCTGTAGTTCCAGCCAGTTACAAGGCTGAGGCAAGTGAATTGCTTAAGTCCAAGGGTTAGAGTTTGCTGTGAGCTGTGATGTCACGGCAGTCTACCCAGGGTGACAGCTTGAGACTCTGTTTCAGAAAAAAAAAAAAAGAATATAGGCATAGGTGGTACATTTTTTAGAATAATTGAAGCCATCCATGACAAACTCACAGCTAATGGAATTCCAAACAAGTAAAAAAAAATTTAGATGATTGTTTGTATTTTCTAGCTTTCCAGTGGCTGTTCTACAATACATGGAAACAGCCTGAGGCAAGATAAATCTGATTATGAGGCAGATACCCAGATCAGTCCTTTGGAGAATACAGACTTAGAGGAGCAAACAGGTAATATGAGGTAAAAACACTTCATTGCCATCAGAGGATTCAATGTCCACTTTCAAATGTGTTCAATACACTTTCAAATGTGTTCAGTTTGAAAACCCTAAACTGTCCACTTTAGGGTTTTCTAATATATACTATGAATTTGGAATAATAAAAATGTTTGTGGCAGAGCCTGTGGCTCAAAGTAGTAGGGTGCCGACCCCATATACTGGAGGTGGTGAGCTCAAACCTGGCCCTGGCCAAAAACTGCAAAAAAAAAAAAAAAATTGTGTTATCCTATTTTACAAATTTTTATGTTACATAGATGTTAATTATTATTGAATCTTACAAGTTTTCGAGCATCTACTTCATGTCAAGTTATACAGTGAGTTATAGGAGATATAAGTAAAACATGATCGATCTCTGTATTCAGATAGTTTATCTAGTAAGAGAGTTAAAAACTAACTCAATTATAAGATTTTGATGCGTGGAACAATAAAGGCACAATGTACTCTGAGGAAGGAGTTGGGAAACTTTGGGGTTTATTTATTTATTTGATGAAGAAGAAATTGAGAAGGACCTTAAAAGATGAAGAGAATATTATGCTATAGAATTATGGTCATGATAGGATGGAAGAGAGGATAAGAGTGCATACCTGCAGATAGGCCATCTGTAGAACAGACTAAGAAAGACATGGACAGGAGAGAGTTAAGTATACTGAGTGCTAACTATTTGAATGGATTGAAACAAATATGTGTATAGCTAAGACAAAGAAAGGAAGCTGGGACCTAATTCCACAGGATTTTGACTGCTGGACAAGATATTAAAACTTTACCCTGAGGCTAGGAGCAATGGCTCATGTAATTCCAACAGTTTGGAAGAATGAGGTAGAAGATTAGTTTTAACCCATGAGTTCAAGACCCGCTGGGCAACATAGAGAGACCGCATCTTGAAAAGGAAAGGAGAAAGAAAGGAAGAAAGGAAAGGGAAGGGAAGGGAAGGAAAAGGACAAAATAAAACAAAAAGATTAACAGGGCAGGAGGATATCTTGAGCCCAGGAATGAGTTAGAGGTTACAGTGAGCTATGATTGTGCTACTGTACTTCAGCCTGGGTGACAAAGAAAGACCCTGTCTCAAAATACAAACAAATATCATATTGGATTAGAGCCTATTGTAAAAACAAAATGAACAGAACTTTATTGTGTATAAAGTGGTTGTTTGAACAGGAGAAAACCATGATTAGATCTCAAGTATAGGATTATTATTTCTGGCAGTAGTATATTATAGATATGAGAGAGGGGAGTTAGAAGTACAGTAGTGTAGTTAAAGATGCTAAAATGAGATTTTAAATTAGCACAGTAAAAATGCATAGATATGAGAAGCAAGGAGGATATAGAATTGACAGGATTTGGTGAATGAATAAAGGAATGAATAAATATAAAAGATTAGGAGACTCTGATTCAAGACTCAGGTTTGCAGAATGACAAGGGGGACAATTTCACCATGTTTGGCCTCAGTCTTATCATCTGTAAAAACATGGAATTAGATGGTACTAAGGGAATTAGAAGTACATTGTCATAAAATTTTGACAATTTGTGCTTTAGAACTAGGGGAGCAAGGAGAGATAATTGAGGTTTTTGAACAGAGAAAAAACACAGGAGAGGGAGTGACTTTGAGAAGAAATGTTGAACATAAGATGTTTGCATACATTGTTCATGACTATCATGTAGCTGGACATACAGGTGTAGTGATTAGGAGGAAGGTCTGAGGTCTAGACACATGTGTAAATGAAGCTGTGGGTCTTGGGAAAAAGCATCCGAGACATAGAATGTGAAAAGCAAGATAGCCAAGCACTAAACTTTGAGCCCAGCATTTAAAGAGAGAACCAAGGAAGACAAGCCAGTGAAAGAGTCTAATGTTCTACAGAGGCAGAGGGGATAAAGAAGATGGTGAATAGTGTTAAATTGTGAACAGAGATCAAGTGGAATGAACAGTGAGAGACCACTGGGTTGGTAATCAATTAGCTATTGGCATTCATTAAGAAAACAGTTTCAGGCTCGGCGCCTATAGCTCAACTGGCTAAGGCGCCAGCCACGTACACCTAAGGTGGCGGGTTTGAATCCCCGGCCCGGACCCGCCAAACAACAATGACAGTTGCAACCAAAAAATAGCTGGGTGTTGTGGCGGGCGCCTGTGGTCCCAGCTACTTGGGAGGCGGAGGCAGGAGACTCGCTAGAGCCCAGGAGTTGGAGGTTGCTTTGAGCTGTAATGCCAAGGCACTCTACCCAGGGGGACAGCTTGAGGCTCTGTCTCAAAAAAAAAAGAAAAGAAAACAGTTTCAAATGACAAGGAATAGATCTTAGGATCCATTAGGAGGAGGTAGCAGGCTGTCACTGGCAGGGAATGTTCTTGGGGTATATACATAATGAGAGATACACATCAGCCTTTATATGCAGAACACGGAATAGAATTGGAAAGAGTGAATCCTGGCAGACAAAAAGGACATGGCTGAAAATGCAATTCCTCTTTGTGGCTGCGATAAAGCTGATGCATGAGCATTTATGGACTCAACAGTAGATCTGTTCTCCCAGTTCTCCTCAGGCTGAGGGCTGTCCTCTTTCTGCTGAATGATATATTACTGGATAGATTTGAAGGGTAGTAGTAATTGGTCAATATATAAATCTTTCAGATCTATATGATAAAAACTATAAAATTTTGCTGAAATAAATTTAAGATGACACAAATAAATGGAAAGACATCTTGTGTTCATGGGTTGGAAAAATAAATATTGTTAAAATGTCCATACTACCCAAAGCAATCAACAGAGTCAATGTAATCTCTACCAACATACCAATGTCATTTTTCACAGAAATAGAAAAAAAATCCTAAATTTTGTCTGGAAGCACAAAAGATTTTGAATAGCCAAAAAAATATGAGCAAAAAGAACAAAATTGGAAACATCACACTACCTGATTTCAAAATATATTTCAGAGCTATAGTAATCAAAACAGCATGATACTGACCTAAAATCAGACACATTGACCAATGGAGCAGAATAGAAAGCTCCAAAATAAACCTATGCATTTATGGTCAATTGATTTTCCACAAAGGTGCCAAGAACACACAAGGAGGAAAGGACAGTATCTTCAATAAACACTGTTGGGAAAACTGAATATTCCCATGCAGAAGAATGTTATTGAACCACTATTTCACAGCATATACCAAAATAAACTCAAAGGGTATTAAATACTTTAACACAAATTTATCAAAAGACAAAAAATAACAAATGCTGGCAAGGATGGAGAGAAAAAAATGTTTCATATGCAGCTGGTGAGAATGTAAGTTAGTACATAATATAGCAATTATGGAAAATAGTGTGGAGGTTTTTTAAAAAACTAAGGAACTATCACATGATTCAGCAATCCCACAACTGGGTATTATCCAGAGGACTGGAAATCAGTATATGGAAGAGATACTTGAACTTGAATGTTTATGCAGCACTAGTCAAAATAGATAT
The DNA here is from genome assembly GCA_963575145.1 of Galago senegalensis. Classification (NCBI taxonomy): domain Eukaryota; kingdom Metazoa; phylum Chordata; class Mammalia; order Primates; family Galagidae; genus Galago; species Galago senegalensis. Next base: position 24,247 of record CAUYTI010068822.1, on the reverse strand, counting down.
GATATAAAATCAACTTAAATGTCCATTAAATGATGAATGGATAGAGAAAAATAGTAGATCAGTACTCTTCAGCCATAAAAAAGGTGAAAAGTAAAATCTTGTCATTTGCAGCAACATGGATGAACATGGTCATTATGTTATGTGAAGTAAGTCAGGCATAGAAAGACAAATGTGGCACATTTTCACTCATGTGGGCACTAAAGTAATTGACCTCACAGAAGTAGAGAGTAGGATTATGCTGAGTAAAGGCTGGGAAGGGCAAGGGGAGGGGAGGATAAGGAGAAGTTGTAGCCAGATAGGAGAAATAAGTTCTGGTGTTCTACAACACTGTAAGGTAAAAATGGTTAACAAGGTTTTATTGTATATTTTCAAAAAATAAGAAGAGAGGAGTTTTGAATGTTTACAACACAAAGAAATGATAAACGTTTGCAGTCATGGATATGCTAATTATACTGATTTGATCATTACACGTTGTATATGTGTCAAAATACCACTGTGCATCTCATAAGCATGTTCAATAAGTATGGGTCAACTTAGAAAAAGAAAAGAACAATATCCAGAAGACATTGTTCTAAGGCTGTACAAAAATATAATCTTATTTTCCTAAACTGGTACTTAATTTCTGTGTTGGGCCACAGTGGAAGAAAATGTCATCTAGTTACTTACAGATTTGGTCATTTCTAAAAAAAAACAACAAATAAACTAAGACCAGAAACTATAAAAATTACTAAAAGGAAACACAGAGGAAAAGCTTCACAACATTTATCTGGCTAATGGACACATGAGGTTACACCAGTCTAAAAAGGAAACAACAACAGTGAAGAGACAACCCAGAAACCCTCATGTTTGGAGAACATATTTGCAAACCATATATCTGATAAAGGGCTAACATCCAAAATAAATGCGAAACTCAACAAATAGCAAGAAAACAAATAACCTGATTTGAAAAAGGACAAAAGACCTAAGTAGATGTTTCTCAAAGGAAGACAAGCAAAGGGCCAATGGATATATGAGAAAACATTCAATTGTTACTAATTATCAAGAAAATGAAAATTAAGATAACAATGAACTATCGCTTCATGCCTACTACAAAAACCATTACTAAAAAGAAGAAAGATAACAAATGTTGTCAAGGATGTGGAGAAAAGGGAAGCTTCGTACTGTGGGTGGAAATGAAAATTGGTATAATCATGCAAAACAGCATGGAGAGTCACCAAAAAGCTGAAAATAGAATTATCATATGACCCAGTAATTCTCCTTCCAGGTATATATACAAAGGAATTGAAATCAGTATGTCATGTGGTTTTTTTCTTGTAGTCTATAGATATAATGTGTTATATTGCTTAATTTTTGGATGATATCAACCTTACATTCTTGGGTTAAATTCAAATGAGCATTTCCTAAGTTGAATTCATAGTTAGCAAACTACATGAGGATTGTGTAAAAATTAACTCAAGAATAGCTAAAGAACCAAAAATGAAAAATAACTTCCAATTTTAGGCAGTAACTAGTAAAGAAACATTGAAACCTTGAAAGTAGAATTGTTGTGTAAGGATTTAAAAATAATATAAATTTTTTGCTCTCTAGAGCAGAGGGAGAAAGAAAAGAATATAAATTTATAGCACTTTCCCATTCTGTGAATCTTGTAGCTTTCCTTTTAAAGTCCTGAAACTAGATCTTCATGATATTGTAGATGTAAAAACACCAAATATCCATATTTTATAAAAATCACTGTAGAGCCTTTCTCATAGATTTGTTTTCTCTTTCTCACATACATACCCTTCCCAGCATTGTCCCAAGTGAGAGTATCACTGCTCTCTATCCTTATTGGGTATTTAAAAGTACTCGTACAAAAACAGTGCTAATTGGGAATATAGTGAAGTTACTTCTGATTTTCTAATTAGTTTCTGCCCTTAGTGCTGGCAGAGTGAAAAGATCCTCATAAAGAACTATAGGATAGAAAAACTTACTTTTAATTGTGACCCCAAGGATTATCAGTATCTCTATTAACATGGACAAGGGCTTCATCTTCTAAGCAGCTGCTCTTTGTTGTAACACAGGCAGAACTAGGTGACTGGCCCAAGAGCTTCCTCTTCTTAGGTCTGTGGGGGGGTGTCAAGATTTGGTTGCTAAGCAACCATTTCCCTACTCTTGGGCCAATGAGCTGCAAGGAAGTTCCTTTCAAGCTGATATGAAGACAGCTGCTGGAGAGGGCAGGCTATGGGAAGAAACCTTAAGTCAGTCTGCTATTCCTCTGGATGGAGATAAGGGGTAGACTTGAAATAGGTAGAGGTTGCTCTCTGATTCAAAATGATGAGACCAGGACTTCAGCTTGTGTATGTTCACACTAATGTGTAATTGTGTTCAAAGTTCTGGAAATTCTTAATTTTATGTTACCTCTAGAGGTTCAAGCTACACAATTCAGAATATACTCTGACCTGCATCAACCCTTAATCTAACATCTCTAGGCTAGGAAGGACCAGAAACATGATCCAAGGATACTTAGTTCCCAATCTAGATGAAATTCTTTATTCTCTGTTTGAGTTAGGAACTGCTGAGGATTTACTAGGACAAAGGCAAGCAAAGGTTGCTTAAAAACACCTTCTTTACCACATTAAACAATATGGACATTTCACAAGTGAGTCCCCTCAAAACTTCCAGAAATCAAAATGAATATTTAGGAAAAAAGAATAGAAATATTAAAACTACCAAAAGAATAAAGCTAGCTGAGAAATCATGTCTAAAATATATCCAACTTTTACAATCTACCAAGGTAATTACTTCAGAAATAGAATTTTATGGTCTTGAATTTATAAGTTTAGTCTCTTTGTTAGTTTCTTATTGTTGCAGCAACAAATTACCAGAAATTTAGAGTTAAAATAACAGAAATGTATTCTTTAACAGTTCTGGAGGCCAGAAATCCAAAGTGATCTTTACAGGGCTAATATCAAGGACATAGTGAATTCCTTCTGAAGCCTCCAGGGAGGCATCTGTTATTTGCCTGGAATTTTCTAGCTTCTGGTGACTGCTAGCATCTCTTGACTTGTAATCACAGTATTCCAAGCTCTGTTCAGTCATCACTTGCCTTCTCCTTCTCTGTAGTTTAATCTTCCTCTGTCATCCTCTTCTAAGAACACTTATGATTATATATAACCAACCTAATCCAGGATAATCTCCCCATCTCAAGATTCTTAATCTCATCTGCAAAGTCCCTTTTTCCATATAAGGTAACAGTCACAGGTTCTATGGATAAGGACGTGGGTATTTGGGGACCATTATTCAGTCTACAACAGTCACTAATGTCTTTTCTTTCACCAAGGTATTTCAAAATGGAACTTTCCTAACTTCTACACTTCTTAAAATTACCTAAACAGAATTTATTTAAACTAAAATATCATCCATTAAATATTTTCCAAGTAATCTTTTTCTTAGTCCCCATCTGGATCCAGAATTACCAGCACTTCTTAGCAGATAATCTCTTACTGAAATGGAGGCCATATGACCAATGTTCCTTTGACTTTATTTTTTTTTTAATTTAAATTTTTCTTTGACTTTCCACCTATTCATTCTGTTTTTAATTTATCCATAAAGATGAAATGTTCTTCCTATATTCTAAGCCCAATTCTACTCTCACTTTGATGCTATCCACCTATACTTTCTCTGGTATTTCGGTCTATTTAACATTGACCTTTCTTTTCTCTTGGTGTGTGTGTGTGTGTGTGTGTGTTTGTGTGTGTGTATATGTGGGTGAGTCTTTTCTTGTCACTGTTCTTCATAATTTAAACACTCATTTCACCTCTCTCAGAAAAACTTTTCTTCACTCTGACATCCTTTCAAGTACTATCTCTTTTACTTGCCCTTTGCCCCTGAACATCTCAAAAGAATAGTCCATAATACTGTTTCTAACTTGTTGCTTTCAACTGATTCTTCAAATACTTTATTTATTTTCACCAATTTACATGGAGTATAAATGCAATTATTTTTTACCAGCTTTCATCTTACTTGATCTCTGTGAGACATTTGTCATTTTGTACCACAATCACTTTCTTTCTTTTTTTCTTTTTTGAGACAGAGTCTCATTTTGTCACCCCAGGTAGAATGCCATGGCATCACAGCTCATGGCAACCTCAAACTCTTGGGCTTAAGCAATTCTTTTGCATCAGTCTCCCAAGAAGCTGGGACTACAGGCGGCCATGACAACACCTGGGTATTGTTTTAGAGATGGGGTCTCGCTCTTGCTCAGGCTGGTCTCAAACTCCTGAGCTCAGGCGATCCACTTGCCTCATCCTCCCAAGTGCTAGGATTACAGGTGTGAGCCACTGTGCCTGGCCATTTTCACTTTCTTGAAAATACATCACTGTTTTTTTTCTCTGAATATTGAATTATAATTATTTTTTCTATCCTCTTGAACAAATGTCTTATTCTTCTTCTATCACTCTCTCACTTATTAACATATATAGCAAATAACTACTATATACTAAAGATGAACTGTAACTCTTCAAAAAGCTTTGATAATTTCATTTGTTAGTTGTTTTCTTAGTCTTTACATTAAAAATATGGCCTCCCCTAGGAGGTAATTCCTCCTGTTGGCATGTGTGGTTTCTTAATTTGGCAAAATTGTTATATGGTTGCTCACTTAACATTAATTTATATTTTTTATTCAGTCAATAAATATTTATGGAGAGCCTATTATGTGCTATCATTTTCTGGGGATGGTGAGCAAAAAGGTATATTTTCTGTCCTCAGGAAGTTTATAAGTCTGAGTGAAAGGTAGATGTTAATAATCACAAAATAAATGTATAAACTATAAAAATTCTTTTTTTTTTTTTTTTTTTGAGACAGAGCCTCAAGCTGTCCCCCTGGGTAGTGTGCCCTGGCATTACAGCTCACAGCAACCTCCAACTCCTGGGCTCAAGCGAGTCTCCTGCCTCCACCTCCCAAGTAGCTGGGACCACAGGCGCCCGCCACAACACCCGGCTATTTTTTGGTTGCAGCTGTCATTGTTGTTTGGTGGGTCCGGGCTGGGGATTCGAACCTGCCACCTTAGGTGTACGTGGCTGGCGCCTTAGCCGGTTGAGCTATAGGTGCCGAGCCTATAAAAATTCTTTATAGAAAATAAATGAGCACTGAAGGATATCAAAGGAAACTGAGGGGGGGGGGTCAGAGTTAAGAAAGGCTTACTAGGGATTGATGTGTAAACACAAATCTGAAGAATCAGAATATTCTCAGGTATAGCAACAAACATGTTAAAAGGTCATATGGTGAGAACAAAATGCTCAAAAAAAATGTAAAGCTCTCAGTTTAGTAAGGCTGGAACCAGAGTTTATGGAGTGAAGGTGGGAGTATAAGATAAGGCTCTATTCTTCTTCTTCTTTTTTTTTAAAGACAGTGTCTTACTTTGTTGCCCTTGGTAGAGTGCCATGGTGTCACAGCTCACAGCAACCTCCACCTCTTAGGCTTAGGCCTCCCAAGTAGCTGGTACTACAGGTGCCCACCACCATGCCTGGCTATTTGTTGTTGTTGTTGTTGTTGCAGTTTGGCTGGGGCTGGGTTCCAACCTGCCACCTTCAGTATATGGGGCTGGTGCCCTACTCAGTGAGCCACAGGTGCTGCCCAAGGCTCTATTCTTAATGTTTCAATTGTTATAAGAAGACTCTATCAATGAGCTTAGGTCCTATCACAAAATACTACAGACTGGATGGCTTAAAGGACATAAATTTTCTCACAATTAGAGAGGCTGGATCTGAGATTAGGGTGCCAGCAAAGTCAGATTCCTGTGTGGGCTCTTTTCCTGGCTTACCTAGGGCTGCTTTCTTTCTGCATTCTTACATAGCAGGGAAAAGGTGGGGACAGAAGGATTATGCTCTTCTTTTAAAGCCACACACCTATGACTTCATTTAACCTTAATTACTTTCTAAAGAAATTATCTCCAGATTTAGTTACATTTGGGGCTTAAACCTTCAACATTTGAATTTTGGCAGGACACAATTCAGTCCATTGCAAAGACCAACATAAAAGTCATTAAATGATTTACACTGAGATAACATGATCATATTTGACAAGATAACTCTAGATGCAGTATAGAATGGACAGAAGAGGTGAAAAGTTGACATGAAATCCATTTAAGAAGTTTTTTGTAGTAGTTCAGTTAAATTCAGACTGAGCTTACTCCACAGTGCTTTTGGGAAGTAAAGTAATTCCAGACTTAAATACAAGATAAAATTGAAGAGTGTAACAATTCATTTGATAGGAGAGAGAAGCGGACGGATGCTGCTTAGGTTTCTATAGTGACACCAACTGAATGAGTGATGGAGCCATTTAAAGAAATAAAAACTGGAAGAATTCTAAGCATGGGGGAAGAATCATAAACTCAGTTTAGTACCTGTTACATTTCAGGTACTTTTGAGGCATTAATTACTGTAGCATATTTGTAAGTTGACCACCCAGGGGACTTTAACAAACTGATAAATGGACAGAGGTGGTCAACATAAGGAGCTAGGCCTACTGTGCTGATGATACAAATATGTGGTACATGTCCTGTCTATGAAAATTAGGTCAATTGAAGGAGGTGGTCAATGCAGGGAGATGGTCAACTATGGATGTTCTACCATAAGTAACACTTTTGAATGGTAATGGTATTTTATTAGAGTGATTAATACTACATACTGAAACAAATGTCCTTTAAATACCAGTGCTTTAATATAACAGAAGTTCCAGTTCTTTGAGTTGATATGATAGAAGGGATAATCAATAGTGTAAGGTTCTAAAGAAAGCACATGTGGAAGGACCAGCTCTAGGCTGGAGTATAAACAGATTCCCTATTAAAGGGCAGTATGATGGACTTTCCTGTAAACACCTTCGATTTTGTATTTCTAAATATGAAGTTAGTATCTCTCCCATAAAATGCAACTGCTCCTTTACTGCCTAATATTAGTATTGCTATTCTCCTTTTTAACCATCCCATGAAACTCTCATCTTCTTTTCTTCCTTTTCTCCCAAAGTCTTTACCATTACCAATTTTTATTGATTATATCTTGGGAAAGCCCTCCTTCTACTTCCATGACTAGTAAATGAGTGCATATTTTTATTACTAGCTCAAATGTCATTCCCTTCTTGAAGGTTTCTCTATTTCTCCCAATGAAATAAATTTTTATATATTTCACAGCAGTAAAAGAAAAACAGAAGCAGAATTAATAAAAATTATTATTTACTATGTTATGAATCATCCTTGAGTATTGAATCCTTGAATATTTTGAGTGTATCCCATTACTCAAAATATTCTATTCTTTATAATGCTTAGTGGACCTCCCTGCTTCTTCCTTTTCTCTTATATTATTAAAACAATAACAACCTGTTCCAGACCAGGCATGGTAGCTTACATTTATAACCCTAGCACTTTGGGAGGCTGAGGTGGGAAGACTGTTTGAGGCCAGGAGTTTGAGACCAGCCTGAGCAACATGGTGAGACCCCCAAGACCCCATCTCTATAAAAATTTGCCAAAATAGCCAGGTGGTTGGGGTGTGCACCTGCAGTCCCAGCTACTCTAGTGGCTGAGGCAGAAGGATCATTTGAGGCCATGAATTTGAGGTTGCAGTGAGTTATGATGATGACACTGTGCTCTAGTTAGGGCAACGAAGTGAGACCCTTTCTAAGAAACAAAACAAAACAAAATCCAATGTGTTCTACATAATTATTTGCCCAATACATATAACACAGCATCTGAATTGCAAAATAAATGTGGATTTACCACATCCTCTATGAGCTTTGCAGATGATCTGAAATTTAGAAATGCAATAATTTGGGGCAGAGGAAGAGGATACTAAACTTCTAAATTCTAACTCTACTCTTATGAACTTTACTGGAACTGGATTTTCATGACAGCTATAGATTGTAACACTTTTATTAACCAGAATCAAGACAGCTGTTTGGACCAGCGCTTTGACTTGAAGCATTTTTCTTGCAGGAATAGACTTATAAGACCACTTGCTCTGTTTAGCACCTATTTGGATTTGTTTTCTGGTAGACTTCTGTTTCCAATATAACGTTTTTGTTGCCCACAACTTCCTGGCTATAAGGACTCTTGAGTAGCCTGGAATTTCAATGAAATTTGTACTTTTTTACCCCAAGGTTGATGAGCGCTTGCCTATGGTCTGGAACCACTCAATACTTTCCTTTTTTTGGTTTTATTTATCTTCCCACTAAGATAAGGTGACCAGATTTTAACATTGGTAAAGCGGGACACCATTGACGGGAGTGGGGGTGGGTGAGAGGGTGAAGGGTGGAGGGGAGGGGGTGTGGTTCTTAATTAAAAATTTGGTCTATATGGAGCAACAAAAATTTTCATAGAACGCAAAAATAGTGTTGTAATATATACATTTTTAAATTTCAACATAAGTACAATTTACAAATATAATACATTAAAAAAAAATTATGTATAGGGCAGTACCTGTGGCTCAAAGGAGTAGGGCGCTGGTCCACCTGGGCTACCTTGCCCAGGAAGGGAGTAGGGAGTTTACCTTAGCCTTTTCATTTCCAAATGAAGTTATATTAACCTCTTCATTCCCAAATGGAGTTACATTAACCTTTTTAGCAGCCATATATTCCCTTCCCGTTGTCCCGCAGCTCCCTAGCTTGTCACTTATTCTTTCTAAAAATCGGGACTTTTTAAAAACACCGTGGGACGAGGGATAAATTGTTAAAAATCGGGACTGTCCCTCCAAAAGCGGGATGTGTGGTCACCTTACACTAAGACGAAAACTTAAGATTATCGGATAATGTTCCCAGACGCGGCATTTAGAGTTGAGTATTGAGAATTCCAATACGTGTTGACCCGCGGTCTCCTTCCACAGGTACATCCTCCCATCCCGGAGGGAACTAACTCTCTTGTTTTCTAGCTCACTCCCGGGTCACCAGGTGCACCTACAGACCACGCCCTCTGTTTCATCCAACGCTTGGAGGCGGGCAGGAAGCACTGTGCACCTTCCTCTCTCAGGCGTCAGCTCCACGCCCCGCCCCCGTGGAGAGACTTCTCTAGCCCCCAAGCACCCTGGCACCGCCCCCTTCAGCTCCCTAACGTCCTCGGCGTCGGGCCCGAGCTTGCGTCTGCGCGTGCGCTCTAGGGCCAAAGTGGGGGAGGGCCTGATTGGAACGCAGAGAGTGGCGGGCAGTCCAGCCAATGGGAGTCGGCGCTGCCTAGGGGCTGGGAGGCGGGGCCTGCGCGGTGTTAGGTTAGCGCGAGGCGTGACCTAGTTGACAGGCTTTGAGGTGCTGCTGTGGCGGCGGCCGCCGGGTTGAGGCGGGTGGGAGCCGGAGCTGAGAGCCGGCTGAGGGAGGAGGGCAGCGACTGGAGAGCGGCGAGTAGCGCGGGACGCGGAACCTCTTTCACTTTTACCCTCTCGAGTGCCCCCTCCCACCCCTCCCACTCCACACACACCCTGTTTGCCCGTGAGCCTGGGGAACTTGCAGCTTAAAGCCATCCACCCCCACGGCAACATGTATCCCAGCAACAAGAAGAAAAAGGTGTGGAGAGAGGAGAAAGGTAACCAGCCCGTCGAGTCCTGGGGGTGCGGGCGATGGGGTGGGGTGGGGGCGGGGGGTCAGGCTGTGTGGTGTTGCGGCGCCCTCCGCCCGAGCTCCCTCCTCGAGTCCTCCCGGCCGGTGCCGCCTCCCTCCGGTGTCCGGGTGTGCGCGGGCGCGCACTCCCCGGCGTGCACGCGCCGCCCCAGGCACCTGCAGCTCGCGCACGTGTGGGCGCACGCCCCTCTCCGCCACCCTGCGCGCCCGGTCACCTTCTCCCCAGGCAGGGCTGCCTTCGCCTTGCTAGCGGCGTGGATCCCCGTGCGGCATCCCGGGGCGCGGCACAAGTTGCTCTGAACCCCAGCTGGGTCTTTGACACGCCCGGTTGGGTTGTCCCACGGACACGTGCCACACAGTGGGCACCCAGCCTACAGCTGCGCACCCCCTGCACCCTATTGCTCCCCCCCACCTCCGAAACTGGCAAAGTGTCCTTGTCTTCAGGTGTTCACCCCTTTTCTGGGTCTCTCTCGTTCGCTGCCGCAGTGTGACTTTTGAAACCTGAAACTCCAGGGGAAAGCTAAAACAAGTGTTTTGTCTATGAGGATAAGTGCCTTAAGAAGAGTCTGAATGAATGGGCTTTTCTGCCAACAGTGTGTTTCTCTATATTCCATCCCCATTCATAGGCTGAAGTTGCTGAGAGTAAGATAGTGTGACTAATGTCACTCTGTGAATGAACTCATCCTGAATTTTGTGCATATCAGGATTCATCCAAATAGGCTAGGATGACAGTGGCACTGATTGCTCTAAGACACAAGTTTGTGATCTAATACCCCTCATCTCTGTCTCTTCCCTTTCACCCCTATCACAGTTAGAAAATAGTGTGGTGTAAAACTTGACTGGCATTTCCTCCCCCTTTCACCCCTCTTTTCTTAAATTCTTTAGCTTTTTATAGAAATGTATCAAAAAGTACTTGCATTGCTAGAGCTAAGGTACACTAAACCTGTACGTCAAGTCAAAGGTGAGGTCAAGTGAGAGTAGTGTGTGTTTCTGCTGAATGTCCCTTTATCTTTACAGAAGAAGGATAAAGGTATGATTAGGTTAAAGGTGATTACTTTGATAATAGTTCTTTAAAACCTGTAGATTTTTGTCGCAAATCCTGGCCAGCCAGTGGATGTAAGAAAGAATGTGGAAAAAAAATTCTCTATATTGGGCCTACTTCCAAAAATGTATGAAGAAAGAGATGAGGGAGGAATTTTTTTTTTCTAAATAACTTGCAGGAAGATTTAACATAATTGGACAACATAATTAAAATGATCTTTACAATATTAAAAGATTACATTTTTAACGATCATTGGTATATAGAGAGCTAACAGTTCTTGTCTCCACAAAACACATGCTGTTGAAAATAAAATAGCCTGATATTTAGTGTAAGAGAATTTTGCTTTGTCTTTGCAGTAGCAGTTACTTTAGCTTCAACACACTTTCAGCAAGCAAGTATTCACCTTGTGAGCAATAAAAAATCATTTATGCTCATTTTTACTGAAGTGTTAGCTTAGTATTATTGATGATAGTGAAGGCAACATAGTGGAAGACTGTAGCCATTGTTTTCAGTAACAGGAAGCATTGATGAAATTATAGTGAGTACTTAAGAACTATAAGAACTATGTTTCTGTCCTAATTGAAAAACAGTAAAGTAACAACCATAAAGTAACAGTGTTATGATGGTTCCTTCATTTAACATCTGCCCAGCTGGATTGTTACAGTAGGCATTTTATAATCTTTTAAAAATGTCTATTTTTTTCTTCTATTTCTTCTAATGAGAAAATATAATTGAATTAATATTTTCTAAATAAAGAAGCAAATGCACAATTAAAGAAGACAGCAGAGTAATTATTGAAAATTAAGCTATTTTTCTTTTATCCAAAACTAAGGTATTTGTGCATGCTGTTTAATGTTAAAGGAAAAGGTTACTATCACTGTGATTTGAAAATTTTAATGAATGTGTATTATCAGGATGTCTATTTTTGGAATACTTAATACAAAATACTATATTACCAAAGAAGAGCTAGGTACTTCTAGTACATTCATTAGTATTAGAGAAACTGATGGGATGCATGACCTTTTTCTTTTCATCCACTAGAGAGCTGATGGTATAGTATTTTTATAGCTGTCCTTTAAAAAGGAAAGCTTACCCATGTCATTGAAATGTTAAGGTATTCTATAAACATATTTTTAACTCAGTATACCATCTAATATGTAGGTCTTCCTGTTAATATGCCTGCTTCACAGAGAAAGAATTCATTGCAAGCGTGAAACATTCTTTAAAGAAAAGTTTTATGTAAAGCCAAAGAAACTGGATCTATGTCTGTGGCCTTCAGTATGTTTCATTGTTTAAATAAATAATTAAGGAGTTCTTAAGTCCATATATGTTAAATAATAACGTTATTGACCTAATAATTTGAGCCCTAATTCAGAACCACTCATGTGCATTTTCATTATGTATATTGCAACTTAAATTTATCTCAGTGTTTTATTTTGTTGTTTTACAATTGATTTTGTTTTTGTTCTAAGTGTTCACACTTAAACTTTTAAATAAATGGAAGAGCAGAGGCCATGTTGGATTCCGCTGTGTACCTTTGGCATTTATAGAACCTATACTTTGCATCATAATGTCTTTCTAACCTGCTAAGTAACTCCGTAATAATTCCATATTCATGACCTGAGTTTTTATAGTAGTGCTTTGGCAACTGCTAGTCTTCTTTTTCTTCCTTTGGATGATAATTCCAAATTTATCATTCCCCTCAAGTTTCCTATTCCACCACGACCCATCCCTCTAAACTAAACGGATAGCATTGCCTTTTTAATTCATGCAGAAAATATGGCTTTGTTCTTATCTTAGAAGAATCACTTTTCTTACTCATTTGTAAGATTAACCTCTTTGTGCTCTTTATCCCATCTCCTGTATTCTTTGAGATTTTGTGCCATCATTTATTCACTCTTGGGTTTGTTTAATTTCTTCGTGTCTTTAATTTCTCTCCACTGCCTGTAACAGTGTTCAAGTTTCTTCTATCTTAAAGTAGCTTTTCTTCCACCGGGCTTCACCTTGGACTTGTTGTTATCCCTTTTCTTTTACCCATTCCCTCACAGTGTCCAGATTTTAGTTATAGTCTAATGAAACCTAATTTTTTTTTTTTTTTGCAGTTTTTGGCTGGGGCTAAGTTGAACCTGCCACCTCCTGTATATGGGGCCAGTGCCCTACTCCTTTGAGCCATAGGCACCTCCCGAAACCTAATGTTCTTAAAGTCATTTAGTAGTAACAATGATGAATATAAGAATAGTTATGTAAGCCCTGTTTGTGTGCACAGCACTATTCTTGGTACCTCATATGAGTTATGTCACTTAATTGTCTCACAACAGCCCTATAATATAGGAAACTATATGAGGTAGTATATTGTTGGGCCAAGAACTCTGAATACCAAGTATCTGGGTTTGAATTCCACGTATATTGCTTATCTCCCTGTGGGAACTTAGGTAAGTTATTTGACCTCTTTGTCTTAATCTCTTCATTTATAAATTGGAAATAATACCTATCTACTTACGTCAAAGGGAAACTGAATTATACAGGGATTAACTGACCCTGTGTCATACAGATTTGCATAATGATTTAGTTTAGAACCTGAACAGTTCTGTTAACCACACTGTGATTTTTCCAGTGCTATTGGTGACTCATTTGATGAGGCAGATTAACAGGTAAATAATTCATCTCTTCCTGACCCTTCTATAGCAGTTGACAGTATTTCTCTTTTTCTACTTTTTCAGCCTCTTTGTTTCTACTTGTTTTCCACATCTTTGGAACCTGTACTTGTGGTGATAACTAAGTTTTATTTCATTGTCTTCTGTATGTGCCACTCCTTAAGTGTTGTTTTTTGAAGTTTGATCCTCTGCTTTCTTTACTTCTTCCCTTCCTTCTTTCTTCTAGGACCAGAAATTTAGGTTATAGTGTCTGAAATCTCTAGGCTAGATCTCTCTTCTGAGTTCCAGATCCATGTTTTTAAGCTCTTGAATGTCTCATAGGCACCTTAAACTCATTTTGTTGACAGTTGAGTAACATGATTTGAACATTTCACATCTGATTAAAATATTTATTTATTTGTTTTCTGGTAATGTGGCTGAAGAAGAGCTAGTTCTAGGAGTGGGAAAAATTTGGTTCTCCATTTCTCATTCGCTTATGCTTATATTAATGCATCTGGTGTTTGTTTCTGTGAAAAACTTTTTAAAAGTGATTACAGTAGAACCTCCATAGTTGACCACCTCCTTAAGTTGACCTAATTTTCATAGATCAGACATGAACCATATGTACGTATCAGTACAGTAGTTCTTATGTTGACTACCTCTGTATGTTGACCAGTTTGTTTCAGTCCCTTGAGTGGTCAACTTAGAGAGGTGCATGCTATCCTTAAGTCCATTCACCTAAACTACAAACTATGTTCACCTTGTCATATGCTCAGAGAGAATTGAAGAATATGAGAGTACAATTATCAGTCTCTCTACATTGTGGAAACCTGTGGTGAAGCATATGATGTATGATAACTGACATATAGGCTGAGTGAGGATGCAAATATTAATTTCTTCCTTTTTTTTAGGTTAAACATAAATATAAATATTTTTTTACATTTTTCTGCATTCTAGTGGATCATTTTCTATACCTTCAGGGGTATGCATAATCAACTTTCAGTGTTAGTAGTCTGCTCTATAGGACAAAGGTAATTGCTCAGTATGGCATACAAGTCCTGTACAGTTTTGTTTTGCCTTATGTTTCTAAGTACTACTCCTCTTCTCATACCATGCATGCATCTTATAGCTTCATTAAACTATTGTATTAATATTTCCTTTGTTGACATTGTTCTGTTGGTCTGAAATATCCTTACTTTTTACCTCTTTATGGCAAAATTCTGCCTATCCTTCATGAACCAGCATATATACCATCTTTTTTGAGGCACTTTTCCTGAGAATGTAGTATACTGTAGTGGATTAACATAGGTTAAATAGCATAGGTTGTAGTTTTTGACTAATGAAGATATCTGTTTGTATTTTAATCTTGGCTTTCTGTTTGAAAGGTTACTTTTTTTGGGCAAACAATTAATTATGCTTCATTTTCCTATTGGTAAAATAGGGATAATAGTACTATCAATTTTATGAGTTGTTGGGAAGATGGTTTTAATGGTTTAATGTGAAATATCTAGCATGTTCTTTATTTAAAAAATTCCTTATGACACCCACTATTATACTAAGATACAGTTGTTCTTTTTTAAAAATTTCTTAATCTTAAAATTAAGGTGTATATTTAAAGAAATGCTTATCATCTCCACAAAATTATAATTAAATTGAAAGTACACTTTTATGTATTATTGATGACATAAAATTGAGAAATTATCTTGATGCCTGCTTTTTTGGTGCTCTCATGATTTGTAATACATGCCTTAGCATTTTATGTTTTATTTATAAAAATACTATTCTGTATCTTATCCATTTCCTCTTTTGTCCTGAGTTCTCCTCAAAGTTAAAGATCAACTTTGTACCTGCATGTGGTAGATTGTCAGTAGATGTTGATTGAAAGAATGAATGAATTACTATTTGTTGAATTGTCACAAGAGAGTCTTCATCAGGCTTTGATGATCCTCTGCCCCAATATGGGATTTGACATCTTTTAAAACTCAAACGTAGAGTCATTGTGTTTGCATTTTGCTTTTCCTCAGGACCATACCAAGACTTTGCTTAGTTTAATGTGGATAATGTTTAAAGTAGAAAATAATTGCTGTGATTAAAAGTTAAATACAAATGGAGATTCTGCTTTTATTTTGCAAGAACGTTTACTGAAGATGACCTTAGAGGAGAGACGTAAAGAATACGTAAGGGACTTTGTTCCCCTGAACACCATTCTGTCATGGAAGGAGGAGATGAAGGGCAAGAACCAAAATGATGGTAAGTTTCTCAGAACATTTTTTAGGTAGATATACTTCCCATTCATTTGTGACTTCTGCAGAATAGTTGATGACAAAAATAAATAACTGGCATTCAGTAAAGAGATGACATTTTTATATTTTGTGTGGTTGTCATTTAATTATTTTTAGCAGTCATGTGTTTTTTAAGTTAAGGAAAGTTTATTAACATAGTTTTTGTTTTGAACTATAACACTCTTATAATATGATCCTTTTTTACAGGTCCTCTTTTGTTTGTTTTTACTAATTTGCTACAGTTCTTGGTGCAATTGCTACATGTAATAGTGATTTGGTGCTTTGATGTGGACTTTTGACTTTGCTTTGATTATGTTTATTTTATAATGATCTCCTTAAGTTATTTTGAGGATTAGATATAGTTGAAAGAGTGTATTAGGAAAGTAGAGAAAAACCAAGTAGCATTTTTCATCATTGTAGAGAAAAATACGTATTTAGTATAAAGTGGTATTATATTATGTAAGGTATTTGCATGACAAAGTTTACTCTCTCAAAGTCTCTATGATTTGATGAGAGTCTAGATTGTGTTAAAATATAAATGAAATTTTAAGGGTTGAAAGTGTACCTGAAAAAGTTTCTAAAAACATTAATAGATTCAATGAACGTTTAACGTGAGTACTTTTGAGTTAATGCTTATTGGTGTTAAAGATCTGGATGTGAAGTTTAGTCAAATGGTACTTTTTAGGGCATTTAATAGTTGAGAAAAAAAGAACTTTGTGAAGCGCATTTGGAACATGCCAGTTTCACAGGTTGTGGTCTAAGTTGATGCAACTATACAGGGTACCATGGATCCAGAAAGTGAAGACTAGCATGGAATGCCCATGAACAGAATCTTTGGGGAACAGCAGCCAAATTAGACTTTGGTATCTGTGTAGAAAACACATTTACCTGAGGGATCAGCTTTAGGCAGAACTTTGTTTTTCTAGAAATGCAAAGCATGTGGGGTTGGGAGTGAAAAGATGTGGGTTCTTTTAGAATCTACCATAAGCTTCCTGAAAACACGTAACTGTGGGATAGTGGGGTAGCAGCTCTATCCCAAGTTCTACTGGGGTCTTTGGATAATCAGATTGGGATGTGAACATCAAGACCTGCCTACCTAGTGTGTTCAATAAATGCATTTTTTTTAGTGGTTTAATTGACACATCATTGAGAGGGAAGGAAATGCTGTGTAATGAAATCAGGGCTAGAAAACAGGGAGACAGAGTTGTGTGCCTTGTCTGACCTGGGACCATGTGCCTCTTCATGTTTAGGTTTCAGGAATTTCTTCTTTTGTTTGTAAGTAATTGACTTTTGCTTGTTGTTCATGTTCATATTTGTCAAGTATTATTAGCAAATCTCTGGAATTATATGTTTCTAATTACTTTTTCCCCTGTAATAATTTCTTTTATAATAATTTCATTTGCCAGTTACTATATCATAGGAATTTTTGCAATGTTTGTCTCTCTATTTATACTGTATTCTAGCACCTGGAATGGTGCCTGATTTGTAGGTGCACTCAGTCATGTTAAATAAGAATGCCTCAATAGTTAATAGTCTACAGGGGACAATTCTTTTTTCCCCTCAACCTTTTAATAATGGGCACTTTAAAAATATATACAAAGATAAAGGGGCAGAGGCAAGATGGCCATCTGGAACTAGCTTTCCACAGAGGCTCCTGTCCAGAAGGAGAGTTAAAGGATAGAAGTTTAGCAAGTAAGCTGATGGTTTGGAGCTGAGCCAAGAGAGAAAGTTGAAGAATGTACATCAACCCTGCTGAGGTGAACTGCGACCCCAAGGATACAAACAATAGGTACAAAATCCATTGCCAAGAAGACTGGAGTTCCCTCCCCCATGAGGACAGCTCCCAGTATACTTTCTACAAACAAGCAAGTAGAATTCAAATGTCCTCCTATTTTATCCCACAGGAGAGACCCTTTAAAAGCCGGACCTCCTTCCCCTGCTAGGGCCCCATGGCACTCTCCTGCCAGGCATAAAACTGTATATATTCTCTGCGTGCAATTCTGAACTCCCAGCACTCCCCTCCACTCTCACCCATGGAGTCCAGACTCTTGGGCATTTTCTTGAGAGGTGTGGACAGGGGGTGGGCTATTGCAGGTCTGTGCTGATTCTGCAGTACAGGGGTAAGGAGAAAACAGTGGCCTGAAGGAACCATAGGGGAAAGGGAAAGGTGGTACCCCTTGGCACAGAGCAGCAGTGGCAACAGTGGCAGCAGAGGGAATAATAGGGCTCACAGCCCTGGGGATATTTTGGAAGGACACTCTCTGTCTCTCTGGGCAACCAGAGAAAGCCAGGCATCTTTGGTGGTAGACACTGGTGGAATAGATCTAGGATGGTAATGCAGGCCCCATGAGTAAAGGGTATGCCTGAGGTGGTACTGGCTTGGCTTGAGCATGGAGAGATGGAGAAGTGAAGACGCAAGCACAGAGATGGCATACTCCCAGGGCGGGGCTGAGCCAGGAGAACTTTAGTGAGCCTAAGGAACACCCAGCCCTCAGGGGATTGTAGCTGAGACACAGGCAGGCAGGGTGAGGCTGGAACTCTGAGCTAAGTGTGAGCTCTAACCACGCCTGCCCCAACACAGACTGCAGCTCTGGGCAGCAGCACAGACTCTGGCAGAGTTGCAGTTTCTGTGAACTCAAACAGTACCTGGTCTGCAGGGGATTATAGCCAGGACAGAATCACAAATTCTGCCAAATATAAGTGTCAGCAACATCAATCAGCAGTGAGGCTGGAACTGAGTGAATTGCCCCAGCTTCCATTAACCACCTGAGGTTGTCAGGCCTCAGCTTCCACTGCCGGATGGTGGCACAGTGTGGAAGCCTGTCTGACAAGACATAAGATCTCTCTGTGACTCAGGCAGGCTCAAATCCCTGGAACATCTGCTTATTGAAGGGACTAGGGTCATAGCCCTGTAGGGTTACCAGTGACTGGGTAGGACAGAGGTGCAAGGTGGGGAAGGAGGCATCAACCTTCCCAGACAAATTCATTGGCTGGGGGAGGGGGAGCCCTTCTGATTCCATGGAGCACCAGAATGAGTCATACTTGAGCTACCAACAGACCCTGGCTATTTACTTGCCGGAGACCTTTTGAACGCCCTCACTTGAAACTGGGTGCTGACAATTGATTGGATCTCTCAGACGGGACCAATCACTCGAGGACTATCCAAAGTGGTACCCTGGGTATGTGGTTGTGGGAAGGTTTGATTTTCCTTTTCCAGTTGTTGCCCGTGAAGGGTGGGGTGATTTAATTGCTGCTATTTCTCCACAGCTGAGACTTCAACCCAGAGTAACTAATTTACTAGGGTAGAACAGAGACCAGGTGAAAATAAGACAGAGGCACTTAGCCCCACCAAACCAAGTAAGTCCCCAGTGTCTCAGGCCATAGCACTATGGATCCTTTGCAAAGCTGTAGGGGAAAAGGTACAGACACTAGCTCTTGGGTAAAGGGCTGGTTAATCACTACTCCAGGAGTCCCCAACCCAACTTCACCTTACGTGCTCATATAGCCAAATGGTGTAAAATAATCATGGGGCGGAATCAGCAGAAAAACTCTGGTAACATGAATAACCAGAGTAGATCACCTCCCCCAAGGAACCATATGGCGACACAACTGAAGATCCCATTCATATACAAACGGATGAGATGTAAGAAATCCAATTCAGAGTTTGGATTGCAAATATGATTAATAGAATGGAGGGAAAGTTGAAATTAGGAATTCAAGGAGCAATTTAAAAGTTGTCTCAAGAATTCAATGAATTGAAAGACAAAATCACCAAAGATTTTTGACACATTGAGACAAGAATTTGCAACCCTCAAAGATCTGAGAAGTACAATAGAATCCCTCAGTAACAAAAAAGAAAGGATTTCTGACATTGAAAACAAAGCTTTTGAATGCTCCCAAATGCTCAAACAGGAAGAGAAATGGAGAGCAAAAATGAATCATTCTCTCAGAGAGCTCTGGGATAATTAGAAGAAAATTAATATTCACCTTATAGGAATTCCTGAAGGCGACAAATTTGCTTTGCAAAGCACAGAGGCTCTTTTTCATGAGATTATGAAGGAGAACTTTCCAGACATGCCAAGAGATTCTGAAATTTAGATAGCAGACAGTTTCAGGACTCCAACACAAATCAATCCAAGTAAGACAACCCCTAGACACATCATAATTAACTTTACTAATGTTAATATGAAGGAGAAAATTCTGCAAGCAGCCAGACGGAAAAAAAACCATAACCTACAAGGGGAAGAATATTAGAATGACTGCACATCTCTTTGCTTAAACCTTTCAAGCTAGAAGAGGATGGTCATCAACTTTTAATCTCCTAAAACAAAATAATTTCTACCCAGGATCCTGTATCCAGCTAAACTGAGTTTCATTTATGATGGAGAAATTAAATACTAACATTCACATGTTGAAGAAATTTGCCATAACTAAACCAGCTCTCCAGGATATTCTCAGACCTATCCTCCATAATGATCAGCGTAATCCTCCACCACAAAAGTAAACTCACTCAGAAACTTTTCATCAAATTCCAACTTCCACAGAGGCAAAAGGATTAAAAATGTCCACTGGACTTTCGAAAAACTTGATACCCCAAATTTTACCAGGCTTATCAATAATTTCAGTTAATATGAATGGCTTAAATTGTCCTCTAAAGAGGCACAGGTTGGCTGACTGGATATAAAAACTCAGATATCGGCTGCATACAACAATCTCATCTTACCTTAAAAGATAAATATAGACTCAGAGTGAAGGGATGGTTATCTATATTTCAGATAAATGAAAATCAGATAGAAGCAAATGTTGCAATTTTATTTGCAGGTATACTAGGCTTTAAACCAACAAAAGTAAGGAAAGATAAGGATGGTCACTTCATATTTGTTAAGGGTAATAACACTCAATATGATGAGATTTCAATTATTAACATTTATGTACCCAACCAGAATGTGCCTCAGTTTATAAGAGACTCTAACAGACATGAGCAACTTGATTTCCTCCAGCTCCATAATAGTTGGAGATTTTAACACTCCTTTGGCAGTGTTGGATAGTTCCTCCAATAAGGAGCTAAGCAAAGAAATTTTAGATTTAAACTTAACCATTCAACATTTGAATTTAACAGATATCTACAGAACATTTCATTCTAACAAAACTGAATATACGTTCTTCTCATCAGCTCATGGAACATCCTCCAAAATTGATCACATCTTAGGTCACAAGTCTAACTACAGCAAATTTAATAGAAATTATTCCTTGCATCTTCTTGGACCAACATGGAGTAAAAGTTGAACTCAGTAACAACAGGAATCAGCATACTAATACAGAAACATGGAAGCTAAATCATCTTATGCTGAATGATACCTGGGTCATAGGCGAGATTAAGGAGGAAATTACCAAATTTTTAGAACAAAACAATAATGAAGACACGAATTACCAGAACCTCTGGGAAACCACAAAGGCAGTCCTAAGAGGGAAATTTATAGTACTTCAAGCCTTCCTCAAGATAACGGAAAGACAGGAAGTTAACAACTTAATGGGACATCTTAAGCAACTGGAAAAGGAAGAACATTCCAATCCCAAACCCAGCAGAAGGAAAGAAATAACCAAAATTAGAGCAGAATTAAATGAAATGAAAATGAAAGAATTATACAATAGATCAACAAATCAAAAAGTTGGTTTTTTAAAAAGGTTCATAAAACTAGATAAATCTTTGGCTAACCTAACCAGAAAAAAGAGAGTAAAATCTCTGGTTTCATCAATCAGAAATGGTAATGATGAAATAACAATAGACTCTTCAGAAATTCAGAAAATCCTTAATGAATATGCAAGAAACTTTATTCTCAGAAATATAAAAATCTGAAGGAAATAGACCAATACTTGGAAGCATGCCATGTTCCAAGACTTAGCCAGAGTCAAGTGGAAATGTTGAACAGGCCTATATCAACTTCTAAAATAGCATCAACTATACAAAATCTCCCTAAAACAAAAATCCTAGGACCAGATGGCTTCACATGAGAATTCTACAAAACCTTAAAAGAGGAACTAGTACCTATATTACTCAACCTTTTCCAAAGTATAGAAAAAGCAGGAATACTATCCAACACATTCTATGAAAGAAACATCACCTTGATCCCCAAACCAGGAAAAGACCCAATAAGAAAAGAAAATTATAGACCAATATTACTAATGAATATTGATGCGAAAATATTCAACAAGATCCTAACAAATAGAATCCAGCAACACATGAAGCAAATTATATACCATGACCAAGTGGGTTTTATCCCAGGAACTCAAGGCTGGTTCAAAATACGTAAATCTATAAATATAATTCTTCACATAAACAAAAAACAAAGACCATATGATTCAATTGATGCAGAAAAAGCTTTTGATAATTTCCAGCATCCCTTCATGATCAGAACACTTAAGAAAATTGGTATAGAAGAGACATTTCTTAAACTGATAGAGGCCATCTACAGCAAACCCACAGCCAATATTGTATTGAATGGAGTTAAATTGAAATCTTTTCCACTCAGATCAGGAACCAGGCAAGATTTCCCATTGTCTCCACTGCCTTTTAACATTGTAATGGAAGTCTTAGCCATTGCAATTAGGGAAGAAAAAGGCAATCAAGGGTATCCATATAGGGTCAGAAGAGATCAAACTGGGTCAGAAGAGATCAAACTTTCACTCTTCACAGATGATATGATTACATATTTGGAAAACACCAGGGATTCTACTACAAAACTCTTAGAAGTGATCAAGGAATACAGGAGCATCTCAGGTTACAAAATCACTCATAACTCTGTAGCCTTTATATATACCAACAATAGACAAGCTGAAAAAACAATCAAGGACTGAATTCTGTTCACAGCAGTGCCAAAGAAGATCAAATATTTGGGAGTTTACCTAATAAAGGATGTGAAATATCTCTATAAAGAGAACTATGAAATTCTAAGAAAAGAAATAACTGACAATGTTAACAAATGGAAAAACATACCATGCTCATGGCTGGGAAGAATCAACTGTTAAAATGTCCATAGTGCCCAAAGCAATACACAATTTTAATGCAATCTCTATTAAAGTTCCATTGTCATACTTTAAAGTTCTCAAAAAAATAATACTTCATTTTATATGGAATCAAAAAAAGCCTTGAATAGCCAAGACATTACTCAGAAATAAAAACAAAGCAGGAAGAATTATGCTACCAAACCTCAGATTATACTATAAATTGATAGTGATAAAACAGCATGGTACTGGCACAAAAACAGAGAAGTAGATGTATGGAACAGAATAAAGAACCAAGAGATGAACCCAGCTACTTACCATTATCTGATCTTTGACAAGCCAGTTTAAAAACATTCAGTGGGGAAAAGGTTCCCTATTTAAGAAATTTTACTGGGTGAACTGGCCTGTGACCTGTAGAATACTGAAACTGGATCCACACCTCTCACCATTAACTAAGATAGACTTTCACTAGATTAAAGATTTAAACTTAAGACATGAAACTATAAAAATACTAGAAGAAATTGCAGGGAAAACTCTTGAAGAAATAGGCCTGGGCAAATATTTTATGAGGAGGACCCCCTGGGCAATTGAAGCAACATCAAACTTCCGGGACCTGATCAAACTAAAAAGCTTCTGCACGGCCAAGAACACAGTAAGTAAAGCAAGCAGATAGTCCTCAGAATGGGAGAAGATATTTGCAGGTTATGTCTCTGACAAAGGTTTAATAACCAGAATTCACAGAGAACTCAAACATATTAGCAAGAAAAGAACAAGTGATCCCATCTCAGGGTGGGCAAGGGACTTGAAAAAGAAACTTCTATGAAGAAGACAGGTGCATGGCCTACAAACACATGAAAAAATGCTCATCATCCTTAATTATCAGACAAATGCAAATCAAAACTACTTTGAGATATCATCTAACTCCAGTAAGATTAGCTCACTTCACAAATTTCCAAAACCAGAGATGTTGGTGTGCATGTGGAAAAAAGGGAACACTTCCCACTTTTTGGTGGGAATGCAAAATAATATGTGCCTTTTGGAAAGATGTTTGGAGATCACTTAGAGATCTAAAAACAGACCTACTATTCAATCCTACAATTCTTCTACTAGGTATATATACAGAAGACCAAAAAATCACATTATAACAAAGTTATATGTACCATAATTTTTATTGCAGCCTAATTCATAATTGGATGGAAGAAGCCCAAGTGCCCATCGATCCATGAATTGATCAATTGTGGTATATGTACACCATGGAATATTTTGCAGCCTTCAAGAAAGATGGAGACTTTACCTCAGGTGTTTGAGGCGTCCTCAAACTATGGCCCATGGGCCACATGTGGCCCACTGAGGACATTTTTCCGGCCCGCCAGGTGTGTTTTTGCTGCTGCTGCCTGTCCTGCATAGCAGCCGACTTGTCCCGCTTAGCAGCCGACTTGTCCCGGGGCCCGCGGTCTGGCCCTCCAATGGTCTGAGGGACAGTGAACTGGCCCCCTGTTTAAAAAGTTTGAGGACCCCTGCTTTACCTCCTACAGGTTTACATGGATGGAGCTGGAACATATCCTTTTTTTTTTGCTTTTTAAATTTTACTTTTAATTTAAGTAAGGTAATTGATGAGAAATTGTGGCACAGGGTAAGGGCTCAATAAATATTGCTGGTAGTAATTTCAGCAAGTCCCATGCAGACAGACTTTAGCAAGCACAGACATTACCTAG